>NDFZ01001183.1:0-13037 GCA_002192655.3 Mamestra configurata | reverse complement strand
AACTTGAATTTTAGAATTTTAATTTTAAATTAGGAGAAGCCCGAAGACTGATTCGATTTTCTGAGTTGATTAGGGTCTCGCTCAGAATAGGCGCGTTCCTGGTTGAAATGTACAAAGTACATCTTTAAGTATCCCTTTAGGTAATTCAGAAATTAAGCCGTATTCATGAAAAAAAAAACTTTTTCAAATGCTTGGTTTTTTATGAATTAGCCTGATGTGTTTATTTTATTAAACGTATAAAATATAGTCTATACTTTATAATATATACCAATATTATAAATGCGAACGTTTGGATGTTTGGATGGATGGATGTTTGTTACTCAATCACGTCGGAACGGCTGAACGGATCTTGATGAAATTTGGCACAGAGGTAGATTATTATTTTTTTAAACGTTGCCCTACTCTAGAAATTTCTCCTGTATCGTGGGTGCACTTACAAACATACAATATCACATATAACATGACCCGGAACAACTATCTGTAGGCCATACAAATACTTGTTCGGTGCGGGAATCGAACCCACGACACTCAGCGCAGTCATTCGCTCAACCACTGCACCAACCGTGTCATCACAGTGTCATTATAGTCCGGAATAACAAATATGATACTTTTTATCCCGGGAGTCCCTTGGGATAACTTTCGACATTCACGGGTGGAGCCGCGGGCGGGAACTAGTTAGTTTATAATAAGCACTGAAGGTAACGGTAGCGGCAAGTAAGCATACAACCCTATGTTTTTTTTTTATTAGCTGTTGATATTTTTTGTTGCTGCTGATATTATAAAAAAATAAACAAAATCTAGGTTAAAACCAACAGTAGTTCAGACACATAGTTAATTTCTTTTACAATGTCATCCATTCCCTGCCCTTAACCCAATTTATTCCAAAATTCACCATAACTTTGACACCCTTAATAGTTTGATGGTTACTTTCACGAATCCCCGGAATCATTAGGGAATTTCCCAACATTGGCGACCATTAATTTCATTGGTAGCGGGATCTGTACAGAATGACCCAATTAAAACTTGCGTGAGAACGAATGTTTGTGGAAGTTAGGGTTGTGCTACACGAAGAGTTCAATGCGAAGATATTTTGGAGCTCTTACAAAATATACTCCTTTATTTTTACGGTCCTCCGGCTAACTACTAACTGGGTAATTGCTTCGAAAAGAACTTTAAAAAAAAAAGTGTTTAAAAATCAGGGTGTGGCCAACTGTGGTCAACTTCCAGACGTGTCGGTCTATTCTGGAAAAAAATATCATGAAAACTTAGTGAAGTGAACTGGAAGTGCACTTTCATTCCACTAGTTGGGATATTCAGTAAAGATCTCATCTTGGAATTGTGTTGTTAATGCTCAGGGTTGAACGACCTTCACCTGTGTTCACGTTTTGATGATGAGATTTTTAAAGAGTACACTAATTTATTTTTCGACTAACGTTTTTGAGAAGAGTATTTCTGAGTTACTCATTGACTGGAATGAAAAGGAAGAAGTTCGTATTTGTCTTCATAACGGTTGCATCTAACTATTTCAAAATCATCATAATTTTTATAGCCTAGCTTTCAGTATAAACATTCTTTATCCGACCACTACAATAATCGGTTTTCGATAAGCGCGACGTTGCGGGCGCTGTTTACATTCTCATTTCATGTTTACCGTGTTGAAATACGCGTCTGTTCTGCCCAAATGTTCAATGTACGAATGTTTAGGCGTAAAATTTGCCCGTAGAGATAATTTTCAGACACATTCGTGGTTGTTTAAACTTGGTTGTGTAATGCTAGCTATTTCTCCAGCTTCGCTACCTTTCCCAAAGGAGTCGGTTGAGTTTATTTAAGGAATGAAATCCGGCCAAGTGCATATCGGACTCTCACACAAAGGCTTCCGTACCATAAACCAAGGATGAAACACGATTCTTCTATGGCACCCATATAACAAACGTGTTTTTTTTTCTCTTTAATTTTTAATTTAATTTTTATAATTTGTTGTTATAGCGGCAACATAAGTACATACTCTGTCTACCTATTGCGGTTCTTGAGATACAGCCCGCTGACAGACGGACGAACGAACAGCGGAGGCTGAGTAATAGGGTTCCGTTGGTGACCCTTTGGGTACGGGAACCCTAAAAAGGAAATTATGATACTCAGCTAAGCAGCATGCTCGACCTCCATATTATTTGGATTTTGGAGGATCTCGTGGCTAAATAACAACAGCCTCACGGGTCGATCTTCAAGGTTAAGCAACGCTTGTCGAGGACGGTCTGTGGATGGGTGACCATCTTAACATAACGAGACTCCTCCGTGCCTAGGAAACTGGGTTCTGGCTGTCATTTGTAGATCTTTGGCAGTCGTTACGATTGTCAGAAGCCGGAAAATCTGACTCCAGTCTTACCAATAAGAACAGTGTTGCCCAGTTACTGGGTTGTGGAGGTCAGGCAGGTAGTCGCTCCAAGTAAAATATTGCTTTTCAGCTGAATCCGGTTTGACTGGAAGCCGACCCTAATATAGTTGGGAAAAAGCTAGGCAGATGATGATGATGACGAGAAGAAACAATTTTGTAATTTGAACCATCCTTGCAAAAAAAAAAAAAAAATAAGGTGTATTTTCCAATACTAAAGTTTTGATGTAGATCAATTTCGGTGAGTCCCGAAAGCCTCGTTGGGTTAGTGGTTGCTAGTGCTACTGCTTAACATGAGGTCCAAGGTACGATTCTAGGATCGAGAGTCTCAAGTCTCATTTATTGATTTCCTAGTGTCACTCTCTCAATCAAGATGAATCTAACGACACCTCTAAATCTAAAATCCATCAAGCCGTTTAAGACTACAAAGAAATATACAAACATACATACGTACAAACATTCACTTGAAAAACATAACCCTCTTTCTGGCGAAGCCGGGTAAATACAGGCATTATGTTATGTTGTGATTTCCGGATGACAGCTGAATGCGATGTTATTTCGCTATTAGGAAATAAACCAAATACCATGCACGCCAGAATACACAACAATTGGGACCCAAGCCTGTTTATTCCCAAATTCGGAACACCCGCTAGATAAACAGCATACACAACGATGACAATGCTGCACACTTCACTGGTAAGTACATCGCTACTTCCACGCGAGCTGTCATCGACAATACCCGACAATCGAGCTAAAACCGACCGTGTAACTCGGCCAGGGTGGGAAGCGGAGCGGGCGGCGTTGGCGGGATGGCATAAATAAAACTAGTTAATATAGCGAGTTAGACTCGCTTTCGAAGGGTCCTGTACCATAAACCGAAAATATCACGTTATTTATACTTTATTACTTCTGTGTTATACCGAAAAAGTTCATGAGAAATAGCCCACCATCAGAGAGATGAACGTAATAGGCATCCGTTGCTTACGTATCCCTAATCATGTCTGGCAAGACGGGACTAGACGACACAGCGCCCTTACTTTATTTGTTTGCAAACACGTCGTGGTTTTTTTTGAGAGATTTATCCATCAAAATGTGTCAATAACACAAAAACGTGACTATTGACACGTTTGTAACTTTGTGCAATTAGAGCCAGCGAGCGATCGTCTATTGTCTTTTAGCCTGTGAAAATGTAATAAGCTTCTACTGCCCGCTACAACAACTTGCGAGCACTCTGAAGCTCTAGGCAAGTGACATTCTGCCAACGGTATCGCGGTATCTCGGTACAGCGGTCAAATATTATGGGATTGACAGACGCAGGCGAAATGACACGCAATGGCAATGGTCTGTCTGTCTGTTTGTTACCTACAGCGATAGATTAGACCTTGGAGAAGGACATGGGCTACCTTTTGTTGCGAGAAAGGGGCTGGAAGGGTTTGGAATAGGGGATGAAAGATTTTATGGGAGTTCGTCATTATTGAAGCCAAAAACATGAACCTTTGTATTTAGGCACTTGATAAAAAATAAATAAACATATGTTCAAGCGTTTTTGAAAAGTTAGTGTCTTAAAAACAAAAATGGCTGCCCAAAGTAACTATTACACGCGGACGAAGTCGCGGGCACATGTTGTACGTTTTAATTAAACAATTGCATTCGCTAATCGAATGGCNGTTCGTCATTATTGAAGCCAAAAACATGAACCTTTGTATTTAGGCACTTGATAAAAAATAAATAAACATATGTTCAAGCGTTTTTGAAGTTAGTGTCTTAAAAATAAAAATGGCTGCCCAAAGTAACTATTCCACGCGGACGAAGTCGCGGGCACATGTTGTACGTTATTATTAAACAATTGCATTCGCTAATCGAATCGCACATTGTCTAGCTTGTGGTCACCAAATCGCGCCCGCCATCGCGCCCGTCTTCGCCTTGGTCACCGCTCACCCTGGACTGGCCCATAGTGTTGTTCCACACACGAATTTACCGAAAATCGAACCCAAATTCGAATTAGGCCGCGGTTAGTTGCGGAACGAAAACTGAGTTAGGATGGCTGGGATTATGTAAATATTGGGTTTGTTCAAGCCGAATAAGATTCTCGACGCGATTGTATATCTGATTCAGAGTTTGAAGAGTCTGGTTTAATAAAAAAAGGTTATCTTCGATCGAGAGGCTTGCTTTCGTAAAACTTGTTGACCAAGTAAGATTGGACGATAATTTTGAGGGGATGTGCTGCTTTTAATGAACAGACATTGTGCACAGACATTAGGTCGCAAACCGCAACTGCTGAGCGTGAGGATCTGCCTTCAATTCTTGGGAGTTTAGAGGTCGGTGGTTTAATACTCCTGTACTTCGGGAAGTAAGTAAAGGCGTTGGTCCTGCGCCTGATCGCTCCCCGATCGTGTCGGATTGCCATCCCATCGGACTATGAGAGTGAAGGAACGAGAGAGTGCACCTATAGAGGTATTCGGTACAGAGAGTAAAGTCCCGCACATTTCTATTGAAAGGGAGAGGATCCTCCGACCAAACGGTTGTTTTGTCTGGTGGGCAACTGCCCAATAGTTAATATTCGGACTGTTGTATATGTTCAAATCGCACAGAGAACTTTGCTTGCGCTATGCAGGATTTCGTTGGTAGTTCATCGCTGACAGGATAGATGGCGTTGCTGTTCTTTTTGTTGCTGTAAAAATTTCACTTCTTTGTTTTTTATGTGGCGGCATTGATGACGCTACAAACTTGTGTGTTTACACATACTTTTATGCACCATAACATATCCTGCGCACATGGCCAATTTACATTGAGGTTGGCCACCGTTTTTGTCGGGAGTATTATTCCATTTGATAAGTATCGTGTCATCACGATAATGTCTCAGGTCGTGCTGAAGATAAAGCAGTCAAGATCGTTAATTAGGTAAGCTAAACCACTTATCAAATGGTCAGTCTCTTGATTGTATGCGATGCATAGTTTTCTTCACCGCTGGTATGGATTTTTTCTTCCATTCTGTCCTGTTAGATGTCTCGCTATCACTGACTCCATTTTCTTTCATTTCATTCCTCACACAATCCATCCATCTTTATCGTTGGCCTCCCTCTCCCTCTCCATCCGTCCATATTTATGTTCATAACTATATTAGTAGCATGCGTTTCATCCATCTCCCCTCTTCACTGATACTGATTAAAACCCATCCATGTTCCTCGAAATGCCCTTTGCGTTCCAGGGCCGCGGTGACTCTTTGTAACAAATTCCGCAACCCCCTCCCCCTCCGAATCATCGAATCAGCCAAAAAAGATGTCCACTGGTGACACTTCGCCTCCCCCAAGGGGGATGTGCCATAATCACCACGCTTGGCAGGCGGGTTGGTGATCGCAGTGTAGCTGTTGCAATGCACAAAAGCACAGAGAATGCTGCTGCCCATTCTCTGGTGAGTCCCTTAGTCGCCTCTTACGACACTCACGGGAAGTGATGGGATGGTGCTATTCTTTTTAAGTCCGACACTATTCAGACCCCCGAATGGTACCAAGAAATTAAAAGTCACCCAGAATTACGATTTCAAAACAAATCTCTTTAATAGACTTTAATTATTATATCTACTTTTCAACCGTCTATCTGTAACAAGGATCTTCTTTCAGGTTTTGATGTTGACCTAGAAAGGAACAAAGCCTAGAGTGCGTCTCCTTTTCAACGTAAGTAGGTAAATTGAGAGATGCGAGCTACGGAGATACCGAAGTGCTTTCAGATGCCGGGAACATACATCTATTGTGCGACGGCGAGCTAAATCTAATATTTTATTGATGTCAGGTCTTTTATGCATAGTTTAAAACGTTTGTGAGGCGATGAATAAAACAAGTGTCTTTGGAATATTATAGGACGTGAGTCGATTAAAGCAAGGATATAATCTTTGTAATTTAGTTTATTACAAGACATCGTCGTAGGCCCCGTTGGTTTAGTGATAACCAGTGCTGCTGCTAAGCATGAAGCCCTGGTTTCGATTCCCGCCCCGGACAAATCCGTGGTATGCATTTGTGCCCGGTTGATGGCAATATGCTACATGTGACTTAAACAGAACTGCCGAAATGTGGGTGTACCTGTGCCGGATCAGAAAGGGAATTCATGTCTTTATATTTCATGTAATGCGACATATTTGGGAAAGTTTTTTAATATTTATCCTGAAAATTATTACATATATTTTTCACCAACAATGAATAACGTATTCAAATTTTTATTATTCTTACTTAAATCATTTTATTTCCTCATCATATTTTCAAGCCCGGGCTCTGAACAATAAACCAACTAATCCCGCGTTTATTCCCGGGATCGCGCGCTATAAATCCGGGGCATCTCTAGAAAGTCATGAAAACTATCGGCTCTCGATGTTGTATTGTTCTTCCAATTAGGGAGGAGCTATCGATTTTATTTCACACAATTTTGAAGATTCTTAGAGCTGTATCTTTACTCGCATGTGGTTTAAATCGTTTCTTTTTAACTGTGCTGATTTTACCCAGGATGTTGTTGGGTTTATGTTTTAATGGTAGTGTTATTTTGTTAGAAGATAGAGTTATTCATCATCATCATCATATCAGCCGAAAGACATCCACTGCTGGACATAGGCCTCCAACAAGAGGGTGGGGGTGCCATGATCATCACGCTTGGCAGGCGGGTTGATGATCGCAGTGCAACTGTTGCAATGCACAGAGAATGCTGCTGCCCATTCTCTGGTGAGTCCCTTAGTCGCCTCTCACGACACCCACGGGAAGTGATAATGGTGCTATTATTTTACGTCCGACATCATACAGAACTATATGATGGACTAGATGATACTATATAATATAGATATTGCGATGTTACATTTAAGTTTGATTAGGTCCGTTTCATTATACTAACGACATGAATATGGTTCTGTACGGGCACTTATCCTATTACTCCAATAGTTGATAAGCAAAGGGCAGAAGTAGGCCTTAAAACCATATCAGAAAACCATCATGTGAGATATGGTTGGCAATTTTAGATCGTTATGAGAAAAAGTTTTCAAATGATTTTTTCCTTCATCTTTCATCTTTATATTATAAGTAGAGATACCTAGGTTCAATAGACTTTGTCACGTTCGGAACGTGTTAATAGTAGCTTAAATGTCCATAAACATTTTACATCACGAAGGCGGCAAACCAAGTAACGTTCCAATCAACCAAAATATATTTCTGAAAAGATTCCAAACAAGGTAGTGTACCTATGTTTGGCGCCAAATAAACTTGCAAAAGCGGCCATTGACCTACATTGTTTGACATTCTTAATTCCAAAATCGGAAAGAAGACGTAAAGCTGCCCTGAAACAAGAAAAGAAAGAAAGAAAAAGCGTTTATTTGCGACAAGCATGACGCATAGCAAAAAATTAAATAAACTGAATATGCATCTATCGAGATCCTTTACATTTTCTAGTAATGAACAACCATTCATAATTTATTTTTTACCTATGAAGAGATATAAGGGAAGGGTCAATGTCCTTTATTGCAAATTTATCTGGCGCCAACCATAGTTGCCCTTACAAGAACTGTCCATCAAACTTGCACAATACTGTTTGGCAAAGTGGGATATTCTGGTATTCGTACAGATATTTTCTCTCAATGCGTAACTGTCATAGTTAGAAAGTCATCAATTCCCATAACAACATTACTACAGGTTTAAGTTTGCTAACAACTCACAACTACTCAGGTTTGTAGATACTGTGCAAGCTGGTAACATTATTCCCTATCACGGGCGATGCCCGATTAGATCGACGGCACTCCAATAGGCGGAGAGTCGTTCAAAGTTCAAAAATATCATGCAAAAAAGATTCCGCAAACCGTTTTCATGTACTACCTCTCTTCCCTTTCACATAATGAACTATCGATTCTGTTCCCTCGCTCAAGTTTCATCTTATTTCCATCGAGACCTAATGACTTCGGATACGGTGAGATACGCACTCAAAGCCCCGTATTACGGCGCGATATAATATAACCATCAAGGTAAGGTTGCCTTAAATGGTGGATAAGATGTAGGTGTGCGCTATATCGCTGATAGCGGTATTGGGTCTTGAAGGTTGGTTCAGCAGTTTTAAAATTACCTGACCGATGCTAGGTATAACTTTAGGATATCGGTATTGGAAACTGAATGTCAGTATTCCATACGGAGCGATTTTATAAGACCTTTCATTCCATATACCGAATCTTTTCTTCGGGAATCTTCGAGATTCATTGACTCTCGGCACTTCTGGTAGTCGCCACTGTTGATTCTAGCTCTCAGGACTTGCAGGGGGTACTACCACTTCCTTAGTGGTAGTTTGGAGAACTTGTACCAAAAAAAAAGACTATTTACCGGACAGAAACTGTATTCTGCGGTTATAAAAGTGGAATGTCTAGGTGTAAAAGGGCTTTAGAAGGAATACGGATGGGTTTTAGTCAGTAAGAATCTGACTCGCCCTTCCGCTCCACCCAGAGCGGAAGAAGTCATTTGATGATTTCCCTTCCTTAAAAAAAGAAGGTGTTGTTGTGTTTTATTCCTGTAACATGTAACCCTATCCTCAGATTGACATTTGAAAGCCTGGGTCGTCTTCATCGATCGAATTTCACGTCTGCAAAAAGGACTAGATACAAACAAAAAATCCAGTCTCATTTTTCTCCCGATATCAAAGTTCAAAAGCTTTATTGTAGCATACAAGGCCTTTATTTATCCTATTAAGATAACACCCGGTAATAATAATGGCAACCTGTCGACAACTCGACGTGAAAAACGATAACAATGTAACGTTGAAACAAAAATCGTTTCACCTTTTATTAGGACTTTCACAAATGTAGCAGCGTGAAAACGTGTAAAAATAATACCCTTGTTTTGTATTTTATTTTTGTTAAATTGAGTACCTAGCTGCTTCACAAATGTTGAGGCTCGGCTATATTGTTTACTTCAATGCCCTCCAAAATATTTTTACTGGCCGTATTGGCTGGCAGGTTCAAAGTTGTATGGGATGGTAAATGAAAACACTGGAATACTGGTTCATAGGAATATTTTGAAACTTTTATAAATCTTGTCACCGAAATTAAAAATAAACTTTTCAATTGCATAAAACGTCAAAAGAACTCAAACTAGTTAAGGATAGCGACTACTATTCTGACGAAATATTCCAAGCAGTCTGTTGCAGTTAGTGACATCAAATCTGTGATAACAGACAACATATTAGTATGATAGTTCATACGAATATGTTTTCTTTTATCATAGGTTGGAAAGTTTATTTTAGAGAATAATTCACAACACAGGCAATACTAGTGTATTGGCAGTGTTTTGAATTAATGTCGTATTGTCGTCTCCACCCAATATGTTCCATAGACTAAGGACTAACTGAGCTAGTTTTTTGCTAGCCTGTATTGTCCTGCTCATAGGCAAAGGCGTCCCTTTGCTCTTTGCTTATGCGACTGCATCTTTCAAAACTCGTGGGCCGTTTCATACTTCCAGTTTTGAATAAATCTTCTTTACAATTTTCTAAAACTCGATAGGTTGGATCTCCTTACTTTTTAAAAATAAATCTTTATTTCAACGGTGTCGCTTTAATATTATCTTAAAAATCGCCCTGGTCAAAGAGATTCTCGGATCCGCTCCGCTTTGTTTGCGACCAAAGCTTACGACAACCGGCTTCATGAATTGTTTCGTGTGTGGGCGGCTGTGTAAAGCCAGATTAGGATATACAGCCATTTCAGATTTTTGCGTTGAAAAAACAAAAGTAGAATATAATCATAACTTTATCTGTCCCTAAGTTATACCCGAAATAACTTGTTACGAACGGCAAGGAGAGCGGAATTTATGTTTTTAGAAACGAGTGATATTTTAGTTCGGAGTAGGTTAGTATCTATAAGATGGTTTTTGAAGTGAAAACTTCTTTAGCGGTGTTGTGCACTGTTTGGGATTGGTAAAAAATTTTAAACTCTCGCCAGAGCACGTGACCGGATCGAAAATTCGTAAGACGGAGGGCGAGTAGACCGCCGGCGCGGCGTAGGAGAGGAAGTAATATCCCCTCTCTTTCTACCGCGCGGCGAAAATGTGTGCCTGCTCCAGCTGTTTCGTTTTTCACTTCTGCCGGCACTCCCGGAGTTCAACCCGATGTTTTTTTTTGTGATCTACTAATTATTTTGGCTGTTTTTGCATAGTGTAGTATTAATACAAAAACATAGCTTAAGCTCCTTAAAAACAAAAAAGTGAAACTAAACCTAAAAACAATAAAGTGGNCCGGCACTCCCGGAGTTCAACCCGATGTTTTTTTTTGTGATCTACTAATTATTTTGGCTGTTTTTTGCATAGTGTAGTATTAATACAAAAACATAGCTTAAGCTCCTTAAAAACAAAAAAGTGAAACTAAACCTAAAAACAATAAAGTGAAATAAACACAAAAAAGTGAAACAAAAACAATAATGTGAAGTAAAGTGCCAAAACAACAAAAATGTTGAACGGAACTACAGAACGGGGCGGACTGTCTCTACAATCATCTCCAGTGAAAGTGTCAACGTCCCCAGTTAGGGCCACTTCGAGCCCCGTTCGGGCCCCTCCATCCCCACTTAAGTCCTCTCTAGCCAGTGGCAGAAGATCACCACGACGATGTCAGTTCGCTGCGCCAGTGGAAGATGCTAGGGATAAGTGTGGGGCATCGTGGTTGTGTCGACGGGGGGCGGGGATTGGGGAGGAATCTGACCCTGAAAGGTCACCGGGGCCGAGTGCCCCTGTGTTGCAGGCCTGTGACGAGTCTGTGCCTCCGCCGAAGAATTGCTACAGGCTTGTTATGTTGGGGTAAGTGAATATTAATATTTTGTTACCATATGGTATATAGGAAGTACGTGTCGATGGTCAAATCCAAAAGAAAGCGTTAATGTGGTCATCAAAATTTTCCCGAGACTACTATGAACATTTCTCTAGTTCTAAGTTTGCATGTTCCCCAACATGCAAACTTAGAACTAGAGAAATGGTAATCTCTGGAACTACTGAACCGATTTTGAAAATTCTTTTTGTATATTATAGCCACATTCATGAGGAATGCTATAAGCTTTACGGGAAATTCCTACGGGAACGGGAAAAAAACGGGATAAGCGCGTACGAAGTCGCGGGCAACAGCTAGTTCTTAGTTCGGTATTTTTCCCATTCATAACGGTGTGGGTGAAATTTTGGACACTTACTGAGCTCTTCTCCTGCTCTGTTTTTATACGAGCCTGCATATCATGATTATTATCTGGTTGATTAAAAGCCACCAGAAAATTGCAAACGCCTTAAGATTGTAAACTATCGAGTGAAATTGTAAACTAATTTTCATAACGACACGGATATTTTGGAAACTATTTATTGGATTTGGAAATTATAATCTAATAAAGATTTATTTCAATCTTACGGAGTCTACAATTTTCCGGTGACATATAGGTACATTCTTCAATGATTACCCAATTAATATTATTTGGTAGTTATTATACAATTAATCTACGCTTTAAGAACCTTGTACCTAATGTAACATTTTCTGACGTGACGGATTGTAGTGAAGCATTCATCATTTTGACTGACATTTGATTAAGCTCTTTGCTTCTCCGCTGGGGAGTATAAAATTGACCTAATCATTTGGCACTTCGTAAGTACAGTCAACAAAGCTATTTGGTATGCAGGCAGCTTACTTGTAACTACTTTTAACCTACTAAAACCTGGCCATTCAGAATTCATATTATAAAAACCCAACCAATCATAAGATGAAACATTAAATTTACCTAATGCTTTAAGTTCCGATTCAAAATCGAGACACATTTCCCCTTATCGATTCACATCCACTTCCTGCAGCATCCAACAAATTGTCCAAGAACACGAGATCCGATCGCTTAGTTAACCTTCATACTGAATCGATTCGATTCAACAAATGTGGAGGGCGATTCCGATGAAGGTTCAATTGAGGATCCCGATCATTCTGATTATTGGATTGCAGAATAACCCTGTTAGTACGGAACATAGACTTAGAGGACTGGACTAAACGTCCTCTGTTCCTGTTTAGAAAAGCGAGAGAGAGACAGCGCAATCGTGGGGTCAGTTTGATTGGTCACGTCACAGGCTGTCAGTGTCACCTTTGTCAATAAAATAACAGAGACAGATATAGGCCGCCCATTTACTTTGGTTTTTTGTAAAAACCAAAGTAAATGGGCGGCCTATATCTGTAGAAAAAACTTTTTTGTACAGATTAGTCAACGGATCACACTAAAATAGTACGATTTAAGGCGTGACGTCAAACACAATTAGTGCTGATTCTGTTTATCATGGACAAGCTCTTACCCGCGACTTTGTACGCGTATATCCCGTTTTTCCCTTCCCGTATAGCCTATAAGCCTTCCTCATGAATGTGGCTATCTTATACAAAAATATTTTACAAATTCGGCTGTTACTTCCAGAGATTAGCGCATTCAACCAAACTAACAAACAAACTCTTCAGCTTTATACTATTAGTATAGATTATTCATAATTAATAAGTATAGGTTTTAAACCGCTCACATCACCGTTTTTTTTTAAATATTTTACATTATTTCTTGCCTTTTCTCTAGGTTATTAGAAATGTACTTACTAAATAAAAAAATCAGTCAAATATCCGATCTATTATATCTTATCTATTTTATGACGGTAAT
>NDFZ01001182.1:0-13024 GCA_002192655.3 Mamestra configurata | reverse complement strand
GGAAGTTGCAACAATTTACCTAATAGTTCCAATAATAAATTAAAACAATATTTTCAATTTAACCTTTTTGATTTTAAACGTTCGATCCGAACGAAAGCAAATAAAAGCAAAGTTTCAACCGTTAAAAGAAAATAATTGAAAACTGCATGAAAGTGCTGAAACCGACTCAAAAGAAAAATAAACAACAAGCGAGCAAGTCAAGACCAGCACTTCAGCTTAACGAGGCAATTATCGAACGAACAAAACAGTTAATTTTCAGCACAAAACTGTTCTCAATAAACTGAAAGAGTACGAAAACGGCAAGGTCACTCAATATCCTAAGTGTCACGGGCAGGGCCGCGATATAAATTGATGTCCGGCCAACAAGTGGCTACCAGGCGCACAGCAGAGCTAAGGAGGTAGGGGAGGGAGGTTCCGATCCATTGCCTCCTTGTGTATTCGATGTGAAACTTATTTTTGCAACGGACGCGCGATTGAGTTAACATATTGCGGTATTGGCGGGTGCCTGTTTATATTTGGAAGCTACTTTTTTTTGAATGTTGGATATTATTGGGTCTGAAGGACGGTTAAATATACTGGGCCTGTGAGTATGAGGAAAATGAAAGGGACGTTGATAGGCCTTGACTTTCCAAGGTCACGTGTACCTAAGCTTTTTTTTCGCAAATGCGACTTTACTTGGTGACAAAATAAGAAACAGTTTGACGCCATATTTTAGACTATTTTTAGTTAGTTTTTTTATTTAAGTGTATACATATATAGTAAATATGTAGTTGGAAATAGAAACAGTTAAAAGGTCAGCTATTTTGATCATTAGTTAGGTTTAAACATTTTGTGTTTAGATTTATTCTGGATCGGGTTTTTTTTTCTTCATTCATCGTTCTGTTAAAGCGACATGTAAAATTTTGTTTTTGTTTTTTTAATGAAAACGTTGCCGCACACTAGGAATTTCTCCTGTATCGTGGGGCCGTTTAAAAACATTTAAAACTCACATACACAAAAAGACTCCGAACAACTATCAATAGGCCATACAAACATTGTTCCGTGCGGGAATCGAACCCGCGACACACAGCGCAGCAGTCAATCGCTCAACTACTGCGTCAACCGTGCCGATTTTAAAGCGACATGCTTTGTAATTCAGTCCTATAGCAACAAATGCTTGATTCTTCTTCTATATAAGAAGCGACAGTCTGGCCGAACGGCTCACAAAGCCTGCTAATGTAATCAAAAGAAACCTTTTAAAGTTGAAGTCGGTAAAAGAACAACATACGTTCCCCCCTTCACTTCCAGACAGCCCCTCTCTCTCTATTATTACCTCACACAAAAAAATAGACGCCACAAAAAGGTAACGCAATGTAAACAAGGCTTTCGTAATTGAAAACGATTACTGACAACCCTAGTCTAAAACAACACGTCGAAAAGGCTAAAAGCTGAGCAACTAGGGTTGTCACACGAATCAGTCGACCGACAGGCGTAAACAAACGGAGACAGTGGTNTTGTCACACGAATCAGTCGACCGACAGGCGTAAACAAACGGAGACAGTGGTCTAGCTGGTCGCAAGCGGCAATACAATTACACTGTAGAGCAAGTGCCAGTGAAATGTCTCGGCTGTGTAATGGGCGGTTCCGCAGAAGTGTAATTTTATATGTAAATGAAACTTGCTGGTAAATATTGTCTGAATCTTGGCGTGGTTTACAGGTTACTCTTTTGTGGGGAGTTTACTGGAACTACTTTAGCTTTATTGATGTGTAACATCTTTTTTTCTCGCTTTTCGGCAATCTGTGGGAGTGATTTCGTGAAATGGGACGGAAGTATGTAACAGGAAGCCGCGGAAGCGCGCGCTATTTGATTTGACCAATGAGTGCGCCCTATTCGATTTGACCTATGAGCGCGCGCAGTGGTAGAGTTGGCTGTCAGTTGGTACTTTTAACGTTTATTTTTATTAACATTAACATTATTTTATTAACATTTTACGCACACAAATGTACAGAGGCGGACTTAATGCCTATTGGCTTTCTCTACTAGTCATCCTTTTGGGTGATGCAGAGAATGGTGGTAGGTGCAATATGGAGAATAAAAAGCGATTGATATTTAATTACATACAAACATTAAAATAAATAATACAAATATATAAACTATTCACACAATAACGTTAATGTTGCTTTTTACCAAGGACATGTTATGCTACACATCCTATGCGCCTACTGTAAGACTCGCTCGTTTTTTTCTGTTGGTAAAAGTACTGTTGGATTAAAGTTTTGGCCGGAGCTTGCAATGTCTTCGAGCATCTAAAAACTTACTTCTTCATATCCCTTCTCACCGCACCGGGTTTTTGTCTAATTCCTACGATAGTTCTACAATTAAACTCTGGAATATGCTTCCCCTTGACATCAAGAAGGCGGAGTCAAAATTTTCCTTTAAGCGTAAAATCCGTAAACACTACTTAAAAGCTTGTCATTCTTAGTCGTTCTTCGTCATGATTACTATGAATTCTCTTAATCGGTATGATTATTATATATCATATTTATTAGTTTATTATTTTAGCATATATATGTATTTTATTAGTATTATATATATTATCTGTATATTCTTTCCGAAATGTTAAAATTCAATTTTGTATCTTAATTTTATTTATTGTACACCTACCACAGTATAGTCTTAATAACCCAAAGGTTGACTGGTAGAGAATGCCTTGATGCATTAAGTCCGCCCATGTACCACTATTGTACATAAAGTTTAAATAAATAAATAAATAAGTTGTTGGACTAAGACTTCAGCAGAAACAATTTCCCTGAAACGGACAAAGACGATAATTTGTCTCCCTATTTGTAGTCTGTTATCTTCAGAATAGCGATACTGCCAGACCTGATTAAAAGGTATTTTATTTATTACCTCTAAGAAAATTACTTCTCTCAGCAGTGACGGAACCAACCACCCAAATGTGTGCATGTATATAAAATTTGTTACTAACTTTAGCCCGCGACTTCGTACGCGCAAATCTCGTTTCTTCCCGTTCCCGTTTAACCTACAGCCTTCCTCATGAATAACGCGCATCGTGAGTCATGTGGCTATTACATGTATATAAAAAGATTATTTTATTAAAGATTTTAAATCCGACTAGTAGTTCCAGAGATTAGCGCGTTTAAACAAACAAACTCTTCGGCTTCATTATATTAGTGTAGATAGATAACTTCAAGGCCAATAGAACTAATTTCGCTAAAACACTAAAATACATTTAACAAACCCTTGGATCTAATTCATGTTCACCCACTCAATAATATTAGCCTTACTTATTCCTTTGTTTTCCATTCTCACAGACCGCTGAAGAACTAAATTATGGCACTAAGAGTCGCCGAGAAATTCATTCAAGCGAGTATTTAGTTGGTCATGCGACAAATTTCGGTTTACTTTTATTCGGGAATATAAACATTTATGTTGGAACTGCTTGGCATTATAGAAGTATCAGAAACAGGTTGATACACTTCTCGTTCACTGACGGTAAACCTTAAATTCAAATCAGAGATTTCCAAATAAGGCAGTATACCTACTCAAATGCTCAGCAAAAACAACTTCGAAATAACATCATATTTAAATACTAGTTGCCGCCCGCGGCTCCGTCCGCGTGATTGTCGAAAATTATCCCAAGGGAACATATTCCCGGGATAAAAAGCGACTACCTAGATCTCTCTTATATTACTAGCTGCCGCCCGCGGAAATGCGAAAATTATCCCAAAGGAACATACGCCCAGGGTAAAAATTAGTATCCTATGTGTTATTTCAGACTATAATCTACCACTGTGCCAAATTTCATTAAAATCCATTCAGTAGTTTTTGAGTGAAAGAGTAACAAACATCCATCCATCTACACAAACTTTCGCGTTTATAATATTAGTAGGATTTACGTAAAATAACTAAAAAAATATGTGACAAGTACACAATACATGATTCGATATAGATGTCACCCAGTCTTTTGGGTAAGAGAGGAAGTCAACAGAGTTTTCGAAGATGCAAATTTGATCGAAGAACTCCCGCAAAAAAAAAATAGCAATATCTAAAAACATTCCACATCACTAAGGCTGCGTTACTACCAGACACATGCGAGGATGCGTTGCAAGGAATGTGTTTTTGTGTGAACCAATAGAATCACTTAATTTACTTAGCCTCGCTACAGTCTAGGTAAATGAAGCGGTACTATTGGTTCCTAATAACACATCCTTCGCTACGCATCTCTGGTGGAAACGCACCCTAAATCAGGAGTTTGACGGTCTAATATCTTGTAAATAAAAACAATATTAACTTTAATTTTATCGCCAAAACAAAATGGCCGCAGTATCGAGTAACAAAAAACTTTTCCCATCACTTCATCATTGTTAATTCGTTTAAAATCGTATAATTTCCTCTGACGTTCGCCCATTCTTTGGAAGTCCATTAAAAATTATAATAATCTCTGTTTCCTCAAGTTTTTGATAGGTCGATTTTATTCGTAAAATGCTGTTTATGAAGAAATATATACTATAATATACTGTATTCAATACTCTATACTATACTTATCAATGTAGGTACTACATACTACTTCTTCTTCCCAGCTAAAACACTAGGAAGTGGTGACGGGCGTATTTTATGTAGAACTTTGACGTTCAAAAAGTGCTGGCACTCAGCCTAATAAATGACTTTTGATTTTGATTTTACACTTACTAATATTATAAATGCGAAAGTTTAGAGGTTTAGGTAGATGGATGTATGTTTGTTACTCAATCACGTGAGAACGGCTGAACGGATCTTGATAAAATTTGGCACAGAGTTAGATTATAGTCTGGAACAACACATAGGATACTTTTTACCCTGGGCGTATGTTCCTTTGGGATAATTTTCGCATTTTCGCGTGCGGAGCCGCGGGCGGCAGCTAGTAATATAAGAGAGATCTAGGTAGTCGCTCCATGATAAATAGTTATCCAGATGCATCTGGTGGTACTGGAAGCTGGCCACGACTTAGCTGGGCTAGAAACACCATGATAAACAACGTGTAACAGAATACACGCAATAAATACCTCATAAGGGGTCATTGTACTCATCATTATGAACAACTTTCACAATGGGAAAAACACCTAACTCGCGAAAAAAAAATCGACTGCCCCATACATTTATGTCCGCATAACTCGACAAAATGTACTGAACTGCAAATTTTTTTTCGCGATTTCCTTGTTTGACCCATAGTAAAAGTTGTTCATAATGATGAGTACAATGACACCTTCAGAGGTATTGCGTTTATTCTGTTACACGTTGTACCTATATGTATGCAAGTGTGTTGCCAGTTTATCAAACCTTCTTAACTCATATTACATCAACATTTGTACATAAACTCACGTCTTTTCTCCATGGAGTTAGGTAAAATACCACTTGCTCCTTACATATACAACGTGTAACAGAATAAACGCAATACCTCTTAAGGGGTCGTTGAACTCATCATTATGAACAACTGTCACTATGGGACAAACACTGAAATCGCGAAAAGAAAATCGAATGCCCCATATTATGTGCGCATAAATCGACAAAATGTACTGAACAGCTGATTTTTTTCGCGATTTCTGGGTTGGTCACGTTGCAAATGTATGCAAGTAGGTTGCCAGTTTATCTAAGTTTATTAACTCATATTACATCAACATATTATGTACTTAAACTCACGTCTTTTCCCCATGGAGTTAGGTAGAATACCACTCGCTACGGTCCTTAAATTTTTACCCCTTTTGGTCACCCAAGCACGTAAATATTTAAATTTACTGTAAGTATACTGAAATTGCAACGGTAACTTGCGTTGACAAAGAAGGAGTGACCAACACTTTTTAACCTTCTTGGTAATGACATTTTAGACCCCTTTCAGTCCCATGTCAAATCTTCACCCCCATCAAAATTGACATCCCTTTTAAACACCCTGTTAGTAGTTATAAGGAACCATGGTATTGCTGACTACGTGGTACTTATCTATACTATTTACTATAAAAATATAATAAAGCTGAAGAGTTTGTTTGTTTGAACGCAGTAATCTCTAGAACCACCAGTCCGATTTGGAAAATTATTTTTGTAATTGATAGCCACATTCATGAGCAAGACGGGAACGAGAAGACGAGATATGCACGTACGAAGCCGCGGGCAAACGCTAATAAAAAATAATTTTGATGTAACTAAGCACTTATTGCCAAAATTGTCGAATTTTTGCCAGAAAATTTCAAAATTTAAAATGAGCTTACAACTTATTTGTTATATAAGTAACAAATTGCTTTATTCAAAGTAACAAGTATGACAGACTTTCGTGAAGTGGACACTAATTTGTACCTGCTTTGACTTTAAAAAAAAATGCTCAAGACTCAAACAATTTTTTATTCAAAATATATTTCTAAAGTTTTCAAAGTAGGTCTGAATATATAAACATTCAAATTCTTAATTATTTTTAAGGAGACTTCCTCCAGGCTGCACTCCACTCGACCCAGTCTCCTTGACAACGGAATTAACGACGTTAAGGGTACAATTCCGTGCATCGCGGCCGATCGCAGCCGCGCGCGATCTATCGCAAGCGACTGTCGCGCGCGGCTGCTGCGACCATAGATAGAGTATGAAAATGTATGGCAACGCTTCCGAAGTCGGCCGCGTGCGTTTGTCGCAAACGTCGGAAACGGCGCCATACATTCTCATACTCTGACTCTTGTCGCATGCGATAGATCCCGCGCAGCTGCGATCAGAAACTATGTATAACTGTAAATTTGAGAAGGATGCTGAGTCAAAGCTGATTTATATAAAACACACTCGCAGGATAAAAAAATATCCTATATCCTATTCCAGGGCATGGTCTACCCATGTGCCAACAAACAGGCATACAGAGTTATTTGACATTTATAATATAAGTATGAATAGAAGTCCATATGAATATGCGGAACAGAGAATAAAGTCCCGCGCACCTCCAAAAGGGAGGATCCTCCGACCAAACTGTTGCTGTGTCTGGTTGGCAACTGCCCGATAGTTGATATTCGGACTGTTGTATATATTCAAATCGCACGGAAAACTTTGCTTGCGCGATGCAGGATTTCGATGGTATTTCGTCGCTGACAGGATACATGGCGTGTTTCGGTTCTTTTGTTGCCGTACAAATTTCGCTTCTTGGTTTTTCATGTGGCCATCCCAAGTATCAACAGACACGACGTATCGACGAACTATTCGTCAAATTTTCACAAAAATCATAATCCTCCATCTCTGTTCACCCCACAAAGTATAACGAACCACTCCAACTTAAGGTTTTTACATTAAAAGTTACCTTGTTTGTTCCTAATTGAATATTTTCTGTTTGCTTAGGCCCTAAGCCGTGGAGGGAGTTTGTTAACATTTTTAATTTCGTTCCCTCCGCTGGGGTTGTCAAGAAATAGTTGTCGAAGAATGGTAATGAGATGCCTTGGTAGAAAATTACTTTTACTTGGTTCTTGTCGTTGGCATATTTTCCATACTTTTTAGGAGTGTGACACACTTTGGAAAGTAAGATGCGTTGCAGCTAAAAAATATTTGCGGCTAGCTGCGGCCCGCGAGGTGGTACCCGCGCAGCTACTATATAAATTCAAGCTGCAACGCATATGTGGTAATCCAGGGTATCAGCTTCCTTTTTTTATGGATGGGAAATCATCAAATGACTTCTTTCGCTCTGGGTGGAGCGGAAGGGCGTGTCAGACTCTTACTGACTAAAACCCATCCGTGTTCCTTCTATAGCCCTTTGCGTTCCAGGGCCGCGGTGACTCTTTCCAACAAATTCCGCAACCCTGGCAGGCTCTGGCCGTAGCGGGCCCCGTCTTCTATGCTGACATCGCTTTAAGGGNTCTTTTATGCTGACATCTCTTTGAGGCGCGCGTGAAACACAACGCGCCATCGACCCGGGCCTGGTGGTGATCGGACAGCGAGCCACCCAACGCTCGCCGTCCGCAGGCCCGCGCCTACGGTGGCCGGGGATCGCCCTGCGACTCCCGACGTCCAGGGTATCAACTTCCTGATCACTAAATTTTATCAGCCGTTTGCGCTTGAAGAAGAAACAAACAGACATACACACTCATAAACTTTCGCCTTTATAATAGTAGAGTGTGATTCACGTCTGCACGTCTGTCACAGCCAATTGACTCCGAATCTACTGGACCGATTCAGTTAAATAATTTAGAAGGCCCTTGACTTCTTTCCCCCAATCTTTGAATCGACCTCTTAATGAACGGAACAGCTATGTTAGGCTTAATAAAATAATACTCAAGCAACAAAATGTTCTTATCAGACCGCTGTATAACTCCTTATTCCCTAGTCACTTCTTACGACATTGCTGGAAAGATTTGATGCATTCCTTCATTCATTACCAGAGGTCGGAATTAGGTAGAGTTATTTATATACTAACACTGATATAAAGTGGATATGCCTCAAATCCCGAGTTTTAGTTCCTGGACACTCTCCCCGAAGTACAATCTGTAGAAGACCGACAAGCAGGCAACCTTGCGGCGATGAGTCAAGCTGTGAAGCTGGGCATCCACCAGTCTTACGTCGCCAATGAGCTCTGCGTTCCACCGAGTCAAGCGCGGCAAGTTGGTATTTAGCTGAGCCATCCCATTTGATTAATTTTAAAGAGCAGAAAAATCCCTTGATTTATTAAATAAAAAAGTTATTTACTTTTACACAATTTAAACCACTGCACGCGCGACGTTGCCTAATTTACATCAACGACATCGAATGTCCGAAGTTGCAAAATTCCAATGCGCACATGCGCGATGTTGCCACATTTGTAATTCGCACAACATAGCTTGAGAGAACAAAAGAAAACAAAAGCGGAAATGCGGAGCAGTCCCCGCTTAACGAAATGTACTAGATTTTGTCTCTTTCTACCGCATTCAAACTTTCAAAAATAAATCGGTTAACTCATTCACCCAGCTCATTCACTTATTTCTGAGGGGTTTATTGTTATTTATTTGTAATATTGTTGGCCACACGTGATTGTCTATTAGAAATCCCGGGAAGATCCATATTAATATCAACATTTCGATGCAAGCACATAAATAACTCTACCTAATGCCGACCTCTGTTCATTACTTTATTTAAATGACACACAATTTACTTAATCTTTAATATCCCGAAATAACCTGAAGCCACAAGACTTTCTCGTAAAATCATCGAAGCAAAAAAGAACCAATTACAAAAGATCTAAAACCTAAAAGGAAAATACTATCCAACGGAGTCCTCGCAAAAAATACTGAAGCCAATCTATTTTCTTTCTGTCGTAGTAAATTTGTGTTAGCTAAATTCCTCCAGATGGTTGCTAATGAAGATTTCTGCTTCAATTCAGTCTGTACCATTGACAATAATAAATCGCACCTGAGCTTATTAGGTGGGACTGTGACGGAATGGGACTTTCTCTTTTTTATTACTTTTCATCTTATTTGGGAGGTTTATAGCCAGTTACTGTTCTGGTTGAATGAAAATGGACTGGGATCGATTTAAATGGCGTGTGTAGCGAGTATTTTTATTTAGAAATGGCTCATAATTAAAGATAGTTCGTTTCACCATGCTTCTGATTCAGTTAACCTTTTTTAGGATTCAACATTTTTATATTTTTTTACGAGATTTAACTATATTTTAAATACAGGTAGCCTAAAGTAACTACGAAATATTATTAAAGAACAAGACTAATAAAAGCGCGAAATTATTTACAAACGTATAAGTAAAGTGTATAATAAAAATAAATGCGTGGAAAATATTATGAATTTATTACGTTTATAAAATTACAATAGTGGATAAAATGGACTTGGCGGTTGGAAATGCAGAGAGAGTGTTGCTAGACATCAAAAATGTTAAGCTTGATCACAATGTTGCAACTAAATAAATGACTTAGTAATCGATTACAATTAAACTTACTAAAATGACACATTATTGCAGATTGAGTATTAAATTGATATAGGTAAAATTTCGTTTATAATATTTATGTTGAATTTTCTTTAACAACGCGTATAAAAACAAACTAAATTTATTTAGTTTGTTTTTATACTTGAATAAATTTTGTTTACTTTATTTTTTGGTATGCGTCATGCTTGTCGCAAATATAAATTTTCTTTCAAATTATTGGGCATAAAGAAATTCGTCCACATCGCTGTCAATGGCAAAAGTGTCCAGAAAACGGGCAGCAGCCGCATTCAGTTCAATTATTTAGAAGGTCAACCAATCTACCGAGCCTTTTCTTAACTATGTTGGAGTTGGCTTCAGTCTTACCGGAGTGCCAGTATTTTACGTGGAGCGACTGCCTATCTGAGCTGAGAGCTCCACAAACCAGTAACTATATGGAAAATATGATACCCCTTGGCAAGATTTGCTGTTGTCAATTTTCTGACTCGAGATGGTAAGTGGTCAGCCATCAACGAACTGACCACGGTAGAGTTGCTTAGGCATGAAGATCGACGATTGATTTAGCAACTTATTTCCCATTTCATTTCATAAAAATCAGTTACAGTTTTTGTTGGAGAATCGGCCAGAAACTTTGTTAGCCCTTTGTCGCTTTTAATATATATTCTTAACCTGGATGAGGCCACACCTTTTCCCGAAGAAGAATTATAGTGGAGGAACTACAACACTCAAGTAGATAGAATGAGAAGCCATAGCAGGAAGTTGCATTCCTTCTTGCTTACCTATCATCATCATCATCCACAGCCCGACTTCGCCCACTGCTGAGCATAGGCCCCTCTTCTCTTGTGCCAATTCCCACGTTCTTATGCCAGCCTCATCCAGGTTCTACCCGCGATGGCAACAATGTCGTCCACCCATCTCGCCACAGCGCCGGCCGACCAAAACTTCTTGTTCCAGTCCTCGGGCACCACTCGTTCACTGCCTCAATCCACATATCATCACCGCGCCTTGCCAGGTGTCCTGCCCAGCTCCATTTTAGTTCCACAATTTGTTTTCCGATTTCGAAAATCTTCGTACGTCTTCGGATCTCGTAGCTGCTTACCTACAGATTAAAATTATCACAACAACAATGGCGGCTCGTCTCTCGCTTCAACCGTAATTAACCTATCAGTCCCAAGAAATATACTAGGATAACATAAACACAAACGAATCTACTCAAAACCGTCATAAAACAAAACAGCCTCGAAGACAAATAAATACCATAACAATATTACCGAACACGACCACGGGAATCGATTGGAACCTGTTTAGATAACATCGATACCTGTTTTACGATGCTCTTTACAGGCGTTTCGCATCGGTTCTGGTTTCCTGGTATCGATAACGGCGTATAATTCGATACTAGTCTCTAATAGGGGATCGCGTGTCGAATGACATGCGAATTACTGCTGAATGTTGAAACAGTGTAAGGGATACAGTAGAGCAATGCTTTGTTGTCGGACTGTGAGTTTAAACTGTGATTATGAAATTTTATTGGGCTTTCAAAAGGGTTGTTTTATTATAACGGCTGTATAGTTCGTGAAGTATAAAAACGACATTATGTAATCAATTTATGCCACTTCTTCTTCCCAGCTATAACACTAGGAAGTGGTGACGGGCGGGCGTTTTGGGGGACTGTGTTTATGTAGAACTTTGACGTTCAAAAAGTGCTGGCACTCAGCCTAATTTGAATAAATGACTTTTGATTTTGATTTTGAGCTTTGTTTCAGAGCTCGTGGCTAAAATATTCATTACGTGTTTTAAGTTGTCGAGCAAAAGAAATTTTGAAAATATTAAGCAGTGGATCTTGAGGAGCTCATGGCTAAATAATAACAGCAGCACGGGTCGATCTTCAAGGTTAAGCAACGTTTGCCGAGGTTGTTCTGTGGATGGGTGACCATCTTAACATACCGAGACTCCTTCGTGCGTCGGAAAGCACGTTAAACCGTTGATCCTGGCTGTCATTCGTAGATCTTTGGCAGTCGTTACGGATTGTTAGAAGCCAGAAAATCTGACACCAGTATTGCCAAGGAGTACCGAGTTACGCGGTTAATGGGTTGTGGAGGTCTGGTAGGCAGCCGCTTCGCGTGAAATACTGGTATTCAGCTGAATCCGTTTTGACTGGAAGCCGACCCCAATATAGTTGGGAAAAGGCTAGGCAGATGATGATGAGCTTTGTTTCAATGACAGTGACATTGTTCTACATTGCACATGAAAGTGTCAATTGAATTAGATACGTCAAATGAGTGAGAAGTCATAGAATTCAGGACTACCGTTGAACCACCTACCGTTATTGTACTTACCCTTACTTTTCTGGTAACGACTGTGAGTAAATTCCCAGCAAATGCTGAAATGGTAACCCTTTCGGTACGGGCACGCTCAGCCCAATTCTGTACCTACTATTATTGAATTAACTATTTCTATTACTTTATCTTTGTTGCTGTATGTATGTTTGTGCCGAATATATTTGTTCTATTCTATTCTTTTCTATTCTGTTCCATTCCATTCCATTCTATTAAATTCTATTTATATTAAATTACCATAATCGCTTAATCAATCTGTCAAACCGTTTCCTAACTATATTGGGGTCAGCTTCCAGTCCAATCGGATGCAGCTGTGTTAACATGGAGCGAATACGTATATAACGTCTACAACCCAGGAACTGGGTAACATGATAAGCTGGCAAGACTGCTGTCAAATTTTCTGGCTTCAAGCCACACGTGACGACTGTCAAAGATGCACAAACATCAGTCAGGATCAACGGCTTAACGTTCTTTCCGAGGTACAATGATGTCGCGCTCTTTACTCAAGGTCACACATCCACGAACCGACCTTGACAAGAACCGTGTAGCTGTTAGATGTTACTATAATTTAGGTATGCGGAACATGGTATAAAGTCCCACAAACCTCCGTTGAAAAGAGAGGATCCTCCGATCTGACAGGTGGGCAACCGCCCGATGGTGGTTGTCGGGCGGTGGTATATGTGAATGTGACCTTACAGGTGCCGCTACAGTACTGAGGCACGGGATTAATAACCCATACTAATTTCTAATGGCAAATGGAGAGGGCAATGCTCGGTTTCCTTGC
>NDFZ01001181.1:0-13023 GCA_002192655.3 Mamestra configurata | reverse complement strand
ATGCGAACATAATGTTTATTCTTCAAGATAAACTTAAGACACGGCATGATAACTAATTGTTTTTCTTCTTATTTGTAGCTGTAAAAATAAACTTTAGTTTGAAATAAAATAAAAAGTAAATACGACTGACAGACAGGCACTCAATCCTTTTATAATACGAATGTGGAATAAAAACTAGACAGATCTTACCTTATATGAACGTCTAGCGGATTTAATGTGATATAATCAAAACTTGTCTACGCAATTTATGTCTGAGGAAGTTATTCTAAGTATTTCTTAGTCGAGACTTGACTTTATATGACTCTAGGAAAGGGAAAAGGTACATTCTAATAGCACGACAAACATTGTTGAATTAAAAATGCCGCAGCAAGTGATTCTACTTGTCAAGGGAAGCTGTCAAAAACCAATAATTGATCATCTTCCTGTCTTTTGCGTCGAGTTCAAGTGACATGGTGGGACCATGTCACTTGAAGTCGACAAACTAACAAAAACTTAAGTTAAAAACCTTTCATTTNAAACTAACAAAAACTTAAGTTAAAAACCTTTCATTTCAGTTTGAATATTTTATTTTCTGTGTCATGTATTGTAAAATACTTTCCATACTATTGTATAAATTCAAGTTTTTAAAAGCTTAACAGACAGATGTGTTGCTGGGGAGTTTGTTGCGCCACTTCTAGCTACAACACTAGGAAGTGGTGACGGGCGGGCGTTTTGGGGGACTGTCTTTATGTAGAACTTTGATGTTCAAAAATTCAAAATTCAAAAGTCATTTATTCAAATTAGGCTGAGTGCCATCAGCCTAATTTGAATAAATGACTTTTGAATTTTGAATTTTTTGAATTATCTTGTTAGTGCGACATGGAGAACTAACAAGAAATGCACAAACATAAAATAGAGGTATGTGTAACAGGAGTAAAGTCACGCAAACTTCCATTGAAAAGGAAGGATCCTCCGACCAGACGGGTGTTGTGTCTGGTGGGCAATTGCCCGATGGTTTTTGTCAGAGAACTTTGATAACGCGAAGTAGGATTTGTGTGATGTCAGATCTTTTTTTACTTCATATGTGGCGGCGCAGATGCCGCTCTAAATTATCAGTATTATAGTTTTTGGTACCATATTACGATGTACGAGCGATGCGTAGAAAGATTAGCATTATGCAAGGACCAAATGACAGAAATATAAGTATGACATCAACGATTAACAAATCGCCTATAGCTAGCATGGTGTGGGTACTTTACCTTTATAGATAGATACTAGAATCATGGCGACTATTCAAGGTGACAATGATTAATATGCGAACTATTGTTGTTTTGATGGGGTTTCTAAATTAAAGTTGTGTGCATAGTAGAGATATTGTGTGCTAAGTCACGTTTAGCCATTAAGGGGGAGGTTACCTTTCGTTTTTAAGGTGATGCTCGCGAAATTTAAGTTTCTCACTTTTTTTTTGTGAATTACGAGCTCTGTATCGTACTGCATTTCGCCAAATGTTTATGAGAATAAGATACGCGACTAGTAGTAATATTTGATGGGTGTTCTTGAATGGCTCCGATCTTCAGTGTTTGTGTGGTGTCTCTCCGCAAACCATGATCCACCTTCCGTCTTGCGCTACATACCGCTTGACTGTATGGCTGCTTTAAGAAAGAAAGAGAGAAAACTTAATCATTTGGCACACATAGATACACAAAATGAAGGTAGGAAACTTAATTTTAAAACAAAAACATTGTATATCCCATACGGCTGCGCTAAATAGGTCCCGTTCACCCGTAGCTTGCCTGTTTCTACAGCTGTTCCTTGCTAGTTGTTACACGGCATTTTATTTCTTAGTATTACTTGTCTTTGTCAAAGAAATTATTTTTTTAATTTCTTTGAGTCATCAAAAACGCACAAGTCCACCTGGATCCTTGACTCACTATGAATAGAACTGAAGTTTTCAAACAGCGCATTGTCCTACCTTTTCAATATGATTTATTACTTCGGAGACTCGTTTAAGTGTTATTTAATAGTCGTTGTTATATTATTTGCGGCTACATGTCAAGGTGCGTTGCATACTCTTGTAAAAGGTACTTCGATGACGCCGATGTTACTTTGAAATAGCTAGTTGCATAATAAAGCAAGGTAGGTTAGTGTACCTTCTGCCCTTTCGTTCCTGAAAACGGTTACTTGAAAGTTTCCCTAATTGATAGATTCTATACTTATTAGAATTGGCACAACAATAAATGCTTGATACTGAGTGGAAGCAGATAACAAAAGGCTTCACTTTGCTATGTTAAAATAAACCCATTCATCTTCCTAGGCCAAAATTGTCTGATCGCGGTCAAGGTTCCGAAGACTACGTTGCTAAAATAATAGGTTAGTCTAACTTTTCCGCTGAAAACTCTCAAATGCAGCAATTTTCGTCTTAACTGTAATGAGGTCCATTGAAAGAAGCTCACACACGAAAGTTCACTCTTTCGTTCGTGTACTTACTGCCGGTCGATTACATGTCGAAGTGAAGGCTTGGGTGAAGTGATCACGAGGTGAGCTGTCAATCCATATAATCAAGATGTCACGTGATCTCGAAGTGAGCTGTCATTCCATCTTGATTATATGGATTATCAGCTCACCTCGTGATCACTTCACCCAAGCCTTTACTTTGACATGTTGTTTACAGAGTCGACCGGTTGGAATGCACTGCCTTCTAAATCCCTGATGACTCCTCTTCAATATAGATGTCTGTGAAGATTGGCAGGACCTGTCTAAAAAAAAAACATTTTTCTGTCTCCCCTAACTTAGTTTTAAGTTTGCCAGAAATAGAACGATGTTTTAAATTCTTTTAGCATTATTGTGCAACCGAGCCTGTTCATTTATTCATTACCCACTAGTCAACCTTTAACTTAAAAGTTAACGAAGTCATTCAGATCTATGTATGAAATCAATCTGCCGAGCCAACTAATCAGATGGAGCAGAGGACCAGGTTCTACATGAAGCCACGTCTATTTGACCTCTTCAACCCAGTGATTGAGTAACATGATATCCCTTTGCAAGTCTGGTATCAGATTTTCAGGTTTCTGACTACCGTAACGACTGTCAAAGATCTACAAATGACAGCCGGGACCAACGGTTTACCGTGATTGCGAGGGTAGCGGAATTTGTTCGAAAGAGTCACCGCGGCCCTGGAACGCAAAAGGCTTTAGAAGGAACACGGATGGGTTTTAGTCAGTAAGAGTCTGACACGTCTTTCCGCTCCACCCAGAGCGCAAGTGATACATATGTGCATATATACCTACTTGGTATAATAATGTAAACACNATGGGTTTTAGTCAGTAAGAGTCTGACACGTCTTTCCGCTCCACCCAGAGCGCAAGTGATACATACATATGTGCATATATACCTACTTGGTATAATAATGTAAACATACAAAGATGCAATTATCTGTTTAAATGACATGCTTCGTTTACATACAAAGACTTATCTGTTTTCCTGCTTCTAATCTGCTTATTTGCATAATACCTGTTTAGGCACGAATGAGTTAAATAGGTACTAGATCACGTGCAAATTATTCAAGGAGTACCGTGGGACTTGTGCAAACAAAACGTTAAAAAGCTTGTTTAGGAGAAATGTCTGCAAAATGTGTCAAGGTATTGGAGAGATCGTTCTGAACAGTCGAATCCACGCCAGATGATTTTGATCTGATGCATGCACAATTACACTAAACATGATGCTCCTAATATTTATCGTGTTTGCCGTCATAGTAGACTGTTGAGTAAGTCGGTGTCTGAAGTAGTATGATTTTATGAAGATTAGACGGATCTGACAATGGAACAGTTCGAGCTCGCCAAGTCTTATAATATCAGCGATTTGAATTAAACTTCATCTAGTTTTATGAGAAAGTAATAGGTAATAGTTCATTCCACCAATCTAGTACGCGTCTTTTTAATAAGCAGCTGAAAATTATCTTATTTGCTCTTAGTAAAAAAAAAAATATCGAGTTAATTCATCGTAACCCTTCTTACACTCACCGGATGTACCCCACATTTTAAAAGCAAGACATGAACACACAAATTAATCATTGCAAACACATTACACATGCGGAAAATATATTTTGTCTGCATAATATGATAAAATAATAAGAGAAGGCTTAGCCACGTCTCGCGTCTGTGTTTACCCGACTTCCTCTGAAGGCAAGTCATGTTTTTCTGTGTTTTGATCAGTTCTGATGACGATCAGACTCCGAACTCAGGTTGCTGACTCGTCTCTAACTTTCGATCCCAGGTCGGGAAAATAAAGTCATTGTAGAAAAGACACTTTGTTGTTTCCATCATGAATTTCTCAGTAGCTGGATTTTATGTCAGGTTGATTGCAATAGGCTTGCCTCTTATTTCAGGGAACTTCATCACAACTGGCGTTTGGGCTTAATAGATACCTCTGCAGTTTCCAATTGATTGACGAAAAGTAGGTATAAAGTCCACCTTCTGCACTAGACGCGATGGTAGCTCGTACACAACTCAAACTTAGATATGATCTAACTGTTCTGCTGATCCACTTATCTCAATTTGTACTGTGACGTCATCGTTTATGGCTGATAGTGCTGAACAATGTTTCATTACTGCTCTCAACTAAAGTGGTGACGTGTTTGCTAAGGTTAGGTCTGTTAGATAAGAATTGAGATTTTAAGAAGAGAAAGATAAGGTCGTGAGGGTAGAGGAAGACCGAATAAACGTTGGATGGATTGTTATTAGAAAGACGATAGGGATATAAATAAGGTGACCAGAGAGTATGGAAAAATGACTCAATGAGCTGATTCACTTTCCTCAAAAATTAGGACAGAAAGAACGAAAAGAGAACCAAAGAAAATATAGTTAGATTCTCTGAGGAATGACATGAATGAAAAGGGAGTGAATGATAACGTGAAGACTATCAGGAGTGAATATAAAGAAAAAACATTTCCCGCTGACCCCAAGTGAAATGGGCAAAGGGCAGTCAAACTGCACAAAACCAAACAAGATGGAAGATTTTAATGGCCAGAGTAAAGCTGTAAAGTAAACTGAAGTACCTAAACTGTACTTTGAGCTCTTACCGAAAAACGATAAAAATGATGAGAGCTGCGTTGCTTGTTACATAGTAATTGAGTTAGCCACATTTGACTTGTCCTTGAGACGTAACGCCACCCGAGCATGACTATATCGTCTGCTTGTAAATCGTACATCACTGTTACGAACGTCCTAGTTGTTGATTGTTACATGTACGTGACTGCGGAGATGTCAGGCTATTGACTTGTCTTCGCATTAACTGTTGAACATGACGACCATTTCTTATTTTTCAGAGAAGGAGACCCATGCATTGCCACAATATCATGATCCTCTTGCTCTTATTCCGATTTATTTATGGTTGGTGCAACATTGGTTCTTACATAGTTTTCTTTTAGTTGAGACTTCCATACTTCTGATATTGGTCTTCATCACAGCCGTAATATCATCTTTCAGATAGTCCATCCATCGTTTCGTTGCCAATATACATGCATACGTTTATCGCATACATAGTGTGCTTTGAGAGAACTTTTTTTTCTCGGATCTAATTAAATGTAATTTTAAATATAAAATTCTCATCATTTTAATTTTAAAACAGTCGCTAGTAAAATAAAGAAAATAAACTTTATTTGCACTTGACAAGCTTGTAGAGATATAAGTAATAGTACAGAAGTTAGTGATGTCATCCTTCAGTATACACTATAAAACGGAGTAATAAAAACAATGTAGTGATGGATGTTTTGTGAATAATAAAATAAATATCATTTCAGCCGAATGACACCCACGGCTGGACACAATCCTCCCCCAAACGTCGCCACATGGGTCGTGGAAAATATTTGTGGTCTTTTTAATATCTTTCTGCCAGTGTCAACCAGCGCATTACAGCAGGCGAGATCGAGGTCTAGAGCTGGTTCATCACAAAATAGGCAAAGTAATTGTTTTAGTTTTAGGAAGAACAATACTTCTTCTAATATTACTTGAGAGCTACTAAATGTGAAAGACCTGCGATTATGGAGCATTCGTTTTTTTACCAAGATTAGCATGTTCAAGTTTTTGCATAAGCGTTTACCAACTTTTACCGTTTTTTGTACTAACTACTTTGCAATGTTTGCAACAAATTAGCAAAGAAGTTGTTGAAAGTAAGTTGTGTCTTGTTACTACATGCATACATAATCCGTACACATCCTTTACTTTATGGGTCTTCTTTAAATGCGACTGTAGGTTTGGGCGCAAAGTATCCCTTTTGTCACTCTGCAAACTCTTTCCCGAGAATGTAACCTTCATATTCATAATATATGTCAGAATTGTTAATTCGGACTTCCAATTCGCATAAACTATTCGTCCCTTTGTTCACATCCATTCTTCATTACATTCGTAAAAATTATGATTATCTAGTATTCTACACTTAAATAACTAACTTTCGGCCGTGTACTGTTGTCCTGGTTAATTATTTGATGAACGATGGTCTGACTGAACTTTACCAACGCTAGGCAAGCAGTTACCGATATGGTCGAATCCCTTTATTTTCGGCGTGGTTCTATGGTATTTTTACCTCTGGATAACAGTTTCATTTCTACTGCCCTCTGAAAGTACATACCTAACTTGGACATATGCGTTCTACACGGCAGTAAATAAATCTTCATTGTCATTTACATAATATGTGCGAGCATGCGATATATCGTGTTTATAATAAACGGGTTTTATCATAGCATCCTTGATGAGTACCTGCTTATTTTGTAGTACTGTACATACACGACCAGCTTCTAGTAGATCTTGCTCTTTTCCTTAAAAAGGGTCAACATCAGCATTTTGTTTAAGCAAGCTGGAATTGTTCTATTCATCACTTTTCAGCCTGAAAGGCCAGAATAAACTACTGCTATGGTATTGGTTTCCCTGCTGTCATTTTATGACATTCTCAATGTTTTGGTCGTACTTGCAGTGCGCGATGACACATCTAGTTTTAAATCGAGATTAGCTTCAGAATGCGTGTCTTTTTTTATTTGGATTATAGTGTCCTACTGCAGGCCAAAGGCCTCCCCTTATCCTATATGTACATCCGGACACTCTTCTTCTGCTGCACCTCGAACCAGCTCCCGTGGTGCGCGTCTCTTTTACTCAACGAAATATTAACACTCGGGTACTATAAGTAGATATAATTTCATACGTCAATAGTTAACTGCGTAGTATAGCTCTACCAAGCCTTGAAGGATAAAATGTTTAATCATTGTCATAATAAGTTTTACGACTTCAATACCAATCACATCTTACCTACACCTGCTGAGCACAATCCAACGACCCACATACAAAGCAATGATAAAAATTAATTACGCTTCAACAATATGCGTTATGAATATGCACTAGATGCAAAAAAGTATGCAAAATTGTTACGCGCGATGGTGGGCGATGAAAAACATAATGACTCCTTCGTAATAGTTGCATCATTTCCAATTATGCAGGCAGCAATTAGTCTTGACGAATGAAAGTATTTGAATACTGTTCTGATATGATTTATTTGTTTCTTCATGCACGTTGCATGTAGTTTTGTGGTATTTAAGCACCAGCCGTTACCTACAACCAGGTTGCAAACCTTACATAGCGTAGCTTAAGAAGGAGACTCACACAGGTTTTATTACTGACATCATGAACACGCGCTAAAAAGTAAAAAAACGGTGTCCTTTGAGGAACGCATGGGCTGCAGGGTTGCGTTCCCATACACAATCGGCGCCATTTTTAGTTTTCTGGTTACCGTAAGACTATCTAATAGTTAACTTCCCCTTAAACCTTACATCCGCTCACTGTCCTTTTCCTTGTTCTGCCTTGTGTGTTCCGCAATCATCCTATATTTTGGCAGGATACACCTTATTTGCGTTTCCTCATTCCGCTCGAATCACCGCCCCTATTCTGTCACAAATATGGTGCGTCAATGCAAGCGTGACACATCAATATTAGCATGTTTTCGGAATATTACATTCAAAAATACCTACGTCACGCGTGACGGTAATTTTGAGCATAAATGTTGGTGAATAAGATTGGAGAAAGACCGAAGAAGCCATGGATGCATTTATAGGCGGTAAAATGTTCAAACGAGAAAGAAAATTATTGAGAGGACGGCAAATTGTAGATGTGTGTAAGAGAATGGATGCTGCGCAAACGACATACAATTAATTAGGCGACTGCATAAATTAGGAGAATGATGCTGGATTCACGGGCTCAAGAACACTCCTAACCTTTCCTTTATTTTCTATGACTTCTAGAACGTAATCAAACCTACACAGAGGTAACCAAGCAACCTTGCCATCAAACACAATTGGATAATAAAGTATAACATGAAGTCATATCCTCGTTACACCACATTCGTCAAGACATATGCACTGATCATTTGTCATTTACACCCACGCTAAACGCTGGCGGAGCCTCTGCGCTTTGCGGCTGAGCCGTGAGATTTGTTGTGTTTTTGGGTTTCCTGGTGGATTGGAGACCCTTCGTCCAGGGAGAACGGATATGTCTGTCTCCTACCGATTAAAACCCGCACAGTTCCTCTTTCTACCGCTACTACCATGAGTCTGGAGCCGAAGATACAATTAAATCACGTGGATCTCCGACTGCTATCAGTTCGCATTTGCTGTAGGTCCTTTTTTACCGATTGGAAATCATCAAATGACTCCTTTCTCTCTGGGTGGAGCGGAAGGGAGTGTCAGATTCTTACTGATTAAAACCATGTTCCTCGAAATGCCCTTTGCGTTCCAAGGCAGCGGTAACTCTTTCGAACAAATTCCGCAACCCTGGCTGCTGCAGGTCCTACTTAGAGCGGCTGATTCAATGACTGCACATCCTTTTATAAAGGCGCGCATGGAAGAACTGCTCGCCTTACTCTTTATAGCTCCTCTACCTGCTCAATTCTAGCTTCCGGCCTTGGTCTGGATAAATTCCGTACAGTCTGCTACGGCCTCAAGACTGGTTCCCTAATATGACGAATGATTTTAACCTATTAGACGCAAATCTCCTTGTCATCTCTAGTTTCATCTCATTTGCCGCAGCTTCTCCTATGTTGCGGTCAGCTACCAGTCTACTTTAAATCGATATTTGCTTATAAATTCTATTCAAAGACATAACGAAGCCTTCCATCTAATAAATCGAACAAGAACCACAACTTTCCATAACACGGGCCATAGACACGCTCAATACGGTAGTTTATGTCAACCGCAATCCAATATGGCGTTATGATTTCCCGCGCATGTTTCCGCTCGCATCCGGTTCGGGGCAAAGATGGCGGAGCTTCCGGTAAGCCCTGTAGCGGTGTTCCCCTATATGGAAGGTGTTTAACTGTTGTTTTTTGCGGATGGTTTATATCGTGTTTTTATTGTTATATGCAAATCTTGTGTGGCAGTATCTGCATGAGCTATATGAGAATTAGTTATGCCGTAGTAAAATAATCAGGAAGGTAGGTGGAAACGGAATAGCGAAGCCCTGAGTGCTCTGGATGACCATTTAAATATGTAAACACATCACACGTCCTTTCTACATCCTTGCAAAATAAAATGTCTCCCACTCAAGTAATTCACAACACACATAAACAAAACCGGTTGGCACCGGATGCATCTAGTTAATCACACGGAGAAAAGTCTCCACTTCCGTACATACCACCGCGGAAACGCTGCACGCGACTCATTGAGAAGAAAGTTGTGTTTAATTGATTCTACCAATCAGCGGCAAATGTTTTAATTACAGTTTTATGTGAGCGATGTAAACCCTTCTGCGCAGCGGTGGAAATGGATAGTAAATGATGACTTTCCATGTTATTCTANCTGCACGCGACTCATTGAGAAGAAAGTTGTGTTTAATTGATTCTACCAATCAGCGGCAAATGTTTCAAATTACAGTTTTATGTGAGCGATGTAAACCCTTCTGCGCAGCGGTGGAAATGGATAGTAAATGATGAACTTTCCATGTTATTCTTATAGTTGTATTTTCGACCTTTAAGTCGTTTCCGCGAAAAATGCTTCGAATGTGGAAGACGGAGACTATTTCTCGTATTCAGCCTTCCGAGTTGCTTTCTTGAATAGAGCTACGAATCTGCTAAGCGTTATGACGTTAAGAGATGTGATGTGCAGAAGTTAAACTTAAATACAGTACAAAAGTACATAAATCAAAGCAGACCCAGGCATCTTCGCCTGGGTCTGCTTTGATTTATGTACTTTTGTGAGAGCAAGACAAGATTGACCCCTATCGACAGGTTTGGTCCACACTTGCCTCAAACCTGGAAGAGAATCGAAGGAAGATAGGGAGGCCTTGCCCTGCAGTGGGACGGAACAGGCTCAAAATTAATATTAACTAGCGGACGTCACGCGGTTTCACCCGCGTAGTTCCCGTTCCCGTGGGAATATAGTATAATTCCACTTTTGAAATCGGCACAGCAGTTTTTGAGTTTATTCGTTACAACAATACACACACACACACACACACAAAAATACAAATTTTTCCTCTTTATAATATTATTAGTAGATAAATACGTAACCTCATTTCACCTGTTACCGCTGTCATTATCAGTTTGCTTCGTTAATAGCTTTTAATTAAAAACAAATAAACATGTTTCACATGCACTCACGTGCAGTCGATAACTGGACACATTAGAAAATAGTAGAAGTTAATTACCAAACATCTACTCTGCAGGGCTTTACTTTATTTGAACGAGAAGACGAAAATCCAAATTCTGTTTTAATCATCACGCTAATATTATAAAGGCGACAGTTTGTGAGTGTGTGTGTATGTTTGTTACTTCTTCACGTGCAAACGGCTGGACGGATCTTGATGAAATTTGGCACAGAGGTAAATTATGGTCTGGAATAACACATAGGATACTTTTCATTCTGGGAGTATGTTCCCTTGGGATAATTTTCGTCATTAACGCGGGCGGAGCCGCGGTCGGCAGCTAGTACAAAATATTTGGCTCCATCTGGAAACAGACTGTGCAGTTTGGATCGTCAATAACCAATATCGGAAATGAAACTTGCATAATCAATTCGAATAGACCCACATGCTTATGCGAGGTAAACATAGTTATTAAATAACGTCTGTTTTACCCGAATCGAAAGGCTATAGTACACCCACATATAGCCATGGTTTAGGCCGTTAGGCATCAAGCCGGATTGTCAATCAACTAAATAAATTCAGGAATGCGAGCTGCTACTGATAAATTCCTCATTGAAGAACCTAATAACACGGTTCCGACGGCAAATCTAACCCGGGGTCCAGCATTCCACTATTCCAACAAGGTTGTCAGTTATAGTCTTCTTCCAGATATAAAACTCTCCTTTGCGACACAATTCTTGTTCCTTTGACCTTACCCACGCCTAGTATTTTACACGGGCCAACAGTAAAAACGTTAATTACATGAGTTCAGATGGTACTAATGCCGCACTTATTACTATTAATTACCTCGTTAGAGGGGAAATTACTTCTAGCGTCAGTAAAGAACGTGCAGAGGCACTTTTTAGTTTTTTGTCTCTTTGTGGTTGCTGCAGTATTATTACATTACGAAACGATTTAGCATCAATGTAGTTCCTTGTTGAGTTGTTCGTTCGGTGAAGTACTATCATCAAACCTTTGTTGCCACCAAGCAGCGCTGCTGTGTTCCGGTATGAATGATGTTACAGACACATGAACCCATTCCACCATTTGTTACACACATCTTCGGTGACTCTGGTTTTGCATGTGCTTAGGCGGTGGTGAACTCAGGCTGGCCGTCGGCTTTCTATCACATACAAAATCACCTAAAATTGTTCATTTCTATCTCCTTAAGCAATACCATAAAACTGTACAAACACTTTCCCTTGTTCAAAGGCTTATCTGACCAATTTGACCATATTAAGAGCATTTCGAAAGTGCAGGTCACAGGCTTGTCTAGTGTCGCTCGCGGGCATGACATGTTTGGACGAGGTCTTGTTGAGAAGCACTCATTGCTCGCTTAGCTCATCTTGACTGCGGACGTAGTTAAAGGAACGGTTCTGGTGGTAAATCGATTTGAGATACGATTTCTTTGGGACAGTCCTTTTATAATGGGGAAATCCTCATGGATGGGTTCCATCGGAAAAGTTATTTCGGACTTCTAGCGGCTAAAAACCGACAGTTCTTACCGCTACCTTGAGTCAAAAGCCCATGTACATAAAACCTTTTCACCACCGCCTTCTTCCAGGAAATTTCCAGCTGTTATCAACAGTTCCTCTTCCATCATTCGTCTTCAGCTAACACCAGACTTTCGTCTTACGTTTGTCTCGAGTGTACTGCTTGGGCAGCCTCGCTTAGCTCCCTCCTCGCTCACTTTGCAGTTACCAACACTGACCAGCTCAGTTCGGTCGTGACTTCGTGACTGGCCCACACGTGGTAACCGGCCGCACAGTTACATGATTTAATAGCTTATTACTGAAGCATTATTACTATAATAAACTGAAAGTAAGGTTGCGTAATTGATTTATTACGCTCGTGTTGCTATTGAAAGAACTTAGGAGTAGAGCGTGTAACGAATCTTCCCGAGGGAAGTACTACCACCATACTTTTTGGCCTCATATGGCTTGATTTGGATTAGTATGAGGAGGCTAGATAATAACAGCCGAGTGGGTCGATCTTCAAGGTTAAGCAACGCTTACCGCGACCGGTCCTCGAATGGGTGACCATCTTTACGTACCGAGATTCCTCTGTACCTCTGAAAGCACGTTAAGCCGGTGGTCCCGGCTGTCATTTGTGGATCTTTGATAGTCATTACGAGTAGTAAGCAGCCAAGATATCTTCAGAAATGTGATGTGATCAAGTATAGTGGTCTAATACAGGGATAATAAAACATTGTAGCCTTGTCTCTGGCAACACACCTGCGTTGAATATGTTTTGGACTCATCGGGTTCAAATAACAAAATAATCCCACTTGATTTGCAAACAAAATATCTCAAACAAATCCTTCTACCGACGAAGTGTAATCGATTCACGATACAAACATGAATCAATACTACTGCTTCTTATAACAATA
>NDFZ01001180.1:0-13022 GCA_002192655.3 Mamestra configurata | reverse complement strand
AGAGAAGGTCTTAGGCTTTCTTTAGATGACGAAAATAATGATTCGGATCCAGAAACGGCATCCAAAAGGTCTCGTTTAAGACAATGAAAGTGAGCATGATTCGGACACTCATAAACTATTTTGGGCATGTTTTGAAGAATCATCTATAGAGCAACCTACTGAAGAGCAACCCAAGAATGCCACACAATGCTGAAGAAATCGCCAACTACATCGCATTAGCAAAGGCTGACAGAAAAATAAACCCATATGAATGGTGGGCTTTGAGTACCAATAAGAATAGATTTCCTATTTTAAGTAAGCTTGCTAAACGATACTTAATCACACCAGCAAGCTCTGTTTATTCAGAAAGACTATTTTCCGAGGCAAGTTTAATTTACGAGGAAAAACGAAACCGACTTGCTCCAGAACGTGCAGAAAAAATNAACCGACTTGCTCCAGAACGTGCAGAAAAAATTGTTTTTTTGCACCACAATCTGCCTCTGTTGGATTTTAAATATTAATTAAAAAGCCTTACTAATTTAATTTCATGAATATGATAGGCACAGGCACATATTACAGATAATAATAGATATTGTGTATTGTTTTATTAAGGAAAATAATTTAAAAAAATGATTATTTTTAACTCATTAGTTCTTTTGTTCGTTAAAAGTTTATTTTCGACGACTATTCGCCGAATGCCGAATAATACTAGCTATTATTCGGTATTCGACGAATACCAAAAAAATGACGAGTAATGCCGAATACTGAATAATAGCGTTGTTTAATGTAGCAACACAATGAGTTTCATTGTGTATCTGTATTACGTCAAATAATTTTATGACAGTTCTTTGAATTGAGTGCCAAAGTGCGGTCGTTCGACGCCATTGAAAAATATTTTTACAAACATGCCTTAAGTAGTTTCCCTTTAATATTTTTAGATGTATTATACGTCAAAATAAACGTTGTTTATTGCTCTATTTGGTTTAATAATCACTTTTAATCATTCTTGGTGTGAAATATGAAAATTTCATTTCGTAAAATGCACGAAGCTACATTTTGATGACAGTTGGCAGTTTTGAAGCGATGTAAATGTATGATTTTCATATTTTAAACAGGAACTAGGTTCTAAATGATTAAATCTAAATAATAAACTTTAATTTAAAACATTAATATTAACGTAAAATGTGTGCGTTCAAACAGGATCGACGTTATAGCCACAAGTCTCGTAAGTAAACGCAGCATGTCGCTGTAGTTACCAAAAGCAATTCGGGTTTTTACGGAATAAGGGCTCCGACAAACTTTTTTTTGTTGTTGTTTTATTATTTCTTTTTTTTTTGCTACAGCAGCTATAGCATGATTTGTGGTTTGTAAGGATATTTTTGGAATGGATTTACATATTTTTATTTTGTCGGTTGGTGTTGGTATAAAAAAAATCAGCTGTTCAGTACATTTTGTCGAGTTATGCGCACAGAAATGTATGGAACAGCTGATTTTTTTTGCGATTTCTGTGTTGGTCCCGTGGTAAAAGTTGTTCATAATGATGAGTACAATGACCCTTTAAGAGGTATTGAGTTTATTCTGTTTTGGGTGGGTAATTAGAGTGGCAGGGATTTTGTATTTTTTTTTCATCTTACTACGGCCAAAATGTCACCATCGGTCAAGCAAGAGTTAGTGGCGCAAAAACGCCAAAAAGAAGTGGAGCGCTCACTCCTGCCTGATGCGCCTCCTCGTAAGCGGTCACGGTAAGAAAGTCAAAATCTGTTATAACGATATCGCAGGAACTACTCATATTTGGTCTTATTTGTATGGTTTGACATTGGTTATTGTTACAGAAAGCAATCACCGAAGCGAGAAACCTGTCGGTTGATCGCAGGCACGCCAACCACGCCGCCAGCTCCTAAATTGCAGGATTGGGAAATCCGGTAAAATATAGTACCCTATATTTTATAGTACCAATATTTTGGAAAATTTACGTGGCTTCTTTTGATCATTATAATGTCGTCCACAGAAAAATTGAAGAAAGACAAAGAAATTTTGAAGAAAGGCTGCTTTCAGCATCTCCAGTCCCCACGTCTCCAGTCCCGATATATCCAGTCCCGATATCTCCAGTCCCTCCATCTCCAGTTCCAACATCTCTAATCCCAATATCTCCAGTCCCAACATCATCTAAGCCTGATTTTTCAACTCCAACAAGGTAACAAGACATTTTTATAAAAAAATATATATTTCATCACATAATTGTAGCAATTAAACAAAATAATTTGTTGTTTTCCAGCACTGTCAGTTTTGAAAGTATTTTAGAAGCTCCCGGATTTTCTCCGCTACACGTGGACTGGACTTCTGGCAATCTAAGTAAGAATAATTTTGTTTTTCTATAGAGTAAATTACCTATGATTTTGTAAATCTGAAACTATAAATAATATTGTACTCATTTTCATAGAAACTGATGTCAAAATGGTTGCTTTAAATAAAGCGCCTTAAAACAAGAATGTCCTTTCTGGAGTGGGTATGTATATCCAACAATCGAAATTACTTTTTTGGACTTAAATTTACAACACATTTTAACTAAATATTTATTATAGGTTCCACTTTGAGCAAAAATGCCTCGTGCACCAGCACTACCGCCGAAATACCAAGGCGAAAAGCAGTATCTGGTAAGTAATCATTATCAGCATCAAACAATTGCACCGTTATTATTGTTTCTTCAGCAAAAATAACTTCTTTCTTTTTTCTAGATCTGTGTACAAATCGATCGGATGCCATTTTGGCCCAATGGGTACAGGACGAGGACGACGACGACACGCACGAGGCAAATGATATAGCATTAAGTGAAATGGAGTTCACTGATTTGGAGTCTGCCCACATACCGGACGACCTTAACCCCAAGGCTGTGGAGTGGTTGGCGCAAGAAGATACCGAGGCAGACATTTTGTTGCGCCAAATGGCATCGGACGATCACCTCTCTTTCAACTGCAGCAGTGACCACAACACATTTGTTGGCCAGCGGGAGGTTTTTACAGGCACCCCTGGTCCAACTTTTGCTGTGGACGACACCACCCGGCCGTCGGACATTTTTTTTAAATATTTTGACCAACAATTTTTTGATGTCCTTGTACGTCAAACAAACAGGCACTCGTCGAACGTCATTGACAAATATCTGACAAAAGAAAAATCCCGGCTAAACTTTTGGGTGAACACGGATCGGAGTGAGATGGCTGTTTTCTTTGACATTATGATTTTTCAAGGGTTAGAGCCGCTATCCGTTGAAAGGGATTACTGGCGAGAAAATGGCTATCTCACCTTGAAGTATTTTAGGGAGCTTATGACATATAATAGATACGTGCTCATAAAGCGCATGATGCATTTTGCAGACAACGTGACAGGACGGGACATGACTCCAGATGAATTCAGACTTAGGAAAATTCAGCCGGTGCTCGACCATCTCAATAGCAAGTTCAGTTCATTGTATTATCCAGAGGCTCTAGACAAGTGTCATTCTGACAGCGGAAGCGTGGCGAAGGCGGTTGCCAAAACGTCAAAAATGGTATGGGATTGACAAACACTGTCGAAATGTTACGTGAGCAATCCCTTATATTTTGGCATTTCGACAACCGCCATCGCTAATATAGTGGCAGTTTGTCTAGAGCCTCAGGACGTGACATCGCCATAGACGAATCACTTCTCAAGTGGCACGGTCGGCTGTCCTTCGTACAGAAAATAGCCACCAAAGCCGCCAAGGTAGGCGTTAAAAGCTATGAGCTGTGCGAAGCGTCGACCGGGTACTTGTGGAAGTTTTTCTTCTACACTGGCAAAGCACAGACAGACGACAGACAGACCGACGACAGACAGACTGACGATAGACAGACAGACGACAGCCAGACAAACGACAGACAGACAGAGGACAGACAGACAGACGACAGACAGACGGATGACAGACAGACAGACGACAGACAGACGGACGAAGCCCCTAAAACTTCAAGGCCACCTCCACCGTCTAACGCGACAGCCCGTATTGTGTACGATCTCGCCAACCCACTCCTCGGTCGAGGCCACACTTTGATCATTGATAACTTTTATAACTCGCCCCTTTTGGCAAGATACCTGAAGTCCCATGGCACCGATTGCTATGGGACTCTCAGAGTTAATAGGGAGTTTGTCCCGGATTCCATCAAAAGTGTGGGTAAGAACGAGTTGCGGGTTGGCGAAATCTTACACAGTTATTGCCGGGATTTATCTGTGATGTTGTGGCGTGACACCAGCTTGGTCGCCATGCTTTCCACCTTTCACAAAGGCGAAGTAGCGGGCAAGGAAAAGTACGGGCGGTACAAATATAAGCCACAAGTAGTACTAGACTACAATCTTTCTATGGGGGGTGTGGATAGAAAAGACCAACTTCTCTCCGCACACCCCATAGAAAGATTCAGAAATCAGGTCTGGTATAAGAAAGTGTTCAGGCGCCTTTTAAATGTTACCATCCTGAACTCGTACATAATTTATACTGCCCGGTTCCTATAACAAACGACTCGTCATACGTAAAATATACCATCCGTTTTCTAGTTACCATTAACGAGCCGTAATTGGCGTTCCTATATTTTTTGCATCAAGCTACGAGCTACGAGCCGTCATCCTTTGTTTGTTACCGAAGCCCTCCCTGGCGTCGTTCTGCGTTTTGTTAATACAAAGAAGCTTATTTTTGTTTCAAGTAAAAAATGATGTAATTTTTTTTTATTTGACGTTTTGTGTTTTGTAGATATTAATAATTAATATTTTATTATATCTTCATGTTAAATATTTACTTTCATAAAAAAATATCATTCATTTGTCATTTGTATCGAAAGTAACAAAACGCGTTTTTAATGACTGACAGCCCGATGCGAATGCGAGGAAGTAGTTTTTGGTAGGTGTAGGTTAGATCAGGCGGGGTCTGTCTGTCAATTCAAATTCATCGAGTCGAGTATATTAACAAAATAGTGTAAATTTATTATCAATACGACTGTTTATACCTAGTCAGTCTTTTGAAATGGATATTACGCCGTCGCACAGTATAATGATTTCATAAACTAGACGGACAAAAGTCAATTTAGAACATGTCTTAAATGATTCTTTTAACGGAATAAATTCAAAGCTAATAAGTTATACACAATTTAGTAAATTTTTAGGAATCCACGCGAAACAATAGCAGGTAAAAAAGGTCGGGCCGGCCGGCTACCTGAGCCACACCAACCGACCGCTCGCAAATGCGTTTCATTCGTCTGAGTTCGCTCGATGAATACGTTGTGTTTCTGTGTGCTAGTGGTGATTTTGTGTTGTTATCGTGTTTGTGGGACTTTCAAGGTAAATTTCCATATATTTTTTGTTAGTATGTATATTAGTTTAATCGTACATATTAAATTAACAAAGTAAGGTTAATATTTGATCATAAACAGTACTTTCTTAGTTTCATCTAGGGTTTTAGTTAGTTTCCCTGCATTTCTCTGTACATTGAGTTTATTTTTCTGAAAGTTATATTCATATACTACAAGAAAATTGTTCATTTGCTTGCGAAAGTTTGCGACACTCATACAACATTTTCTTATTTTCAGAATGACTTCGCAAATTTCTCGTCGTTCGTTTTTTGACGTTTGGTTTGCTAACGCCAAAGAAACAAGACAAGATGCTTTGTTGCATTATACTTTACAAGAACTTGGTGTCCAGTCCATTACGGATGATATTCTGAAAAGTATAAAAGCAACAATCAGTCGAGTTAGTCAAAAAATTTACGAAAAATGGTCGAAATCAGGAAGGCATAGAGAACGCTTTTTGAAAACGAATTCTTCATGGTTGGAAGCGAACATATCATTTACTGGTATTGTCAGTGAGACTATCGTTGATGTTTCACTGTNCGTTGATGTTTCACTGCCTGGAACAAGTAAGCGGGCCGGAAGACCACCGAAAGATTTTGAATTATCTAGTGAAAAAACAAAGAGACGGCGAATTCGTCATCTTCTTGAAACTACGTGTCCAGAAGAGATATCGATGGCAAACGAAATACAGCTTCGCCAGTCAGGCAAAAGGGATTCAGCAGCTATTGTTAAGGAGCTTTCCCTGTTTTCACCTAGGAGAGGTACAGATATAAAAAAAGCACGGAGGTGTTTAACCAACCCAAAGCAAGGTGGGCTTTCGAATGACCAAGCCCTGGCATTAATGATAGATGCAAATTTGTCGACACACCAATATGGCATCATACGCGAGCAATCAAAATTGATTAAAAAAAATATGTATCCACCATACTACAGAGTGAAAGCGGCAAAAGAATTGTGTTATCCAAGTGAAATTAATATTTCAGAAACACATGCCGAAGTTAAACTTCAATCTTTAATGGATCACACGATATTAAGACTGTAAAGTGCAAGAAGAAGTCCTGAAAACGATAAAAGACTTAAAAAATCTAGATATTGTTAAATGGGGTTGTGATGGAGCAGAACAAAATCGCTACAAACAAAAATTTTCTGAATCACACTCTAGTGATGAAAGTTTATTCAGCATTTCAATGGTGCCAATACAAATGTATGCAATGAATGGCCAAAGTGGTAAACAAATTGTTTGGCAAAACCCTTCGACATCATCAACAAAATATTGTCGACCCATAAAGTTTGTGTTTGCCAAAGAAACTCCAAATGTTATTGTGACAGAAGTTGACAAAATCAAAGAACAAGCTGGATCACTAGTACCTACTAAAATTATAGTAAATGACATGGAAGTGTTAGTAAAGTCAACACTGATATTCTGTATGATAGACGGTAAAATATGTAATGCAGTATCTTCATGTACATCCACACAGACATGCTACATATGTGGTGCCAAACCCAGTGAAATGAATAACGAAGAACTCATATTAGAAAAGACGGTAAAAAGTGAATTTCTATCTCTGGGTATATCACCTCTGCATTCTTGGATTAGGTTATTTGAATGCATCTTGCACATATCTTACCGTTTGGATATAAAAACATGGCAAGCTAGGGGAACCGAAAATAAAACAAAAGTGGCAGAAAAAAAGAAGTTATTGCAAGAAAAGTTTAGAAGTGAATTGGGTCTTTTAGTAGATATGCCAAAACAACAAACTGGCAACACTAATGATGGAAATACAGCTCGTAAGTTTTTCCGAAATGCTGAAAAGTCAGCAGCAATAACTGGCGTGTTAAGCTAATTAAACGCTTCCATGTCATATTAGAAACCATAAATAGCGGATATTTCATAAATGTTGACAAATTCCATGAATTCGCCAAGGCAACAAGAGAACTGTATTTTAAGGAGTATTCGTGGTACCCAATGCCAGTAAGCGTACATAAAATTTTATTTCACGGGAAAGATATAATTTCTGCATGTGTTTTACCAATAGGTCAAATGTCTGAAGAAGCTCAAGAGGCACGCAATAAACACAATAGAAAATTCAGGGAACTTTTTACAAGAAAATCTTCGAGAATTAATACAAATCGAGATTTACTGAATAGACTGTTGATTTCGTCGGATCCGTATATTGCTAGTTTGCGTGCGGCTCCAAAAACAAAGCATGGTAAAATTAAACCTGAGGTAAATGAACTATTAGAAATAAGAATTCCAATTATTGAACATGAGGTAGGGTCATGTATTGTACCTATGGACGCTTTTACCTTTGGACATTGATTATACTAAAAAACTGGCAGTATTAAAAATATGGTATTGCAACACTGTGGTGGCATTTTTATTTTCTAGCAACACCAGTGAGTGGCGTGACGCTATCGGTTTTGTGTGCAATGTGAGACCATTTTGAAGATTTTTGTGTTGAAAAGTAAGTTTTCGCAGGATATTTCTGATTTTTTACTTAAATAATGCATGGATATATTTTACAATTTGATATCGTTCATTTATCTGTAGCTAGTTTTAATTACAAATCGAACAGGAAAGAAAACAGTTTTTAACCTAAAAAGCAAAATAATAACGTTTTTTTTAAATATTGTGTTGGTTGTACCTTTGGACATGTCCTTGTTTGTACCTGTGGACACGTCCAAAGGTACAAACAATGTTTTTACCTATGGACACTGCTTAATGACATCTCGTTTATACTGTCCATAGTGCCAAGGAGTAAAGCTGGTGTGAAGAGAGTTGCAGTAAGTCCGGAGAGGTTAAAACTGGCAATAGATTCAGTAAAAAATGGTGGGAAAATAAGAACTGCTGCGAGAGAATTTGGGTTGAAAAAATCAACTTTACATAAATATGTCAAAACTATTCGCAGCAGTTTTGCACCAGATTTAATTTCTTTTACACCGAACTACGCAGTAAAGAAGGTATTTTCTGAAGAGGAAGAAAAGCTTTTATTAGAATATCTAATAAAAGCGGCCAAAATGAATTACGGATTATCTGCAAGACAAACATGTATCTTAGCCTATCAGTTTGCCGTTGGAAGAAAACTGACTAACATTCCTGAGGCCTGGGTAAGAGATGGAATGGCCGGTCGCCAATGGTTATACAGATATCGCAGCAAATATACGGAACTGTCATTGCGCAAACCAGAAGCAACCAGTTTAGCGAGAGCAATATGCTTTAATAAAGTTCATGTTCAGAAGTTTTATGATAACTTAAAAGAACTGTATCAACGCAGCGAATTTGCTCCACAAAACATTTTTAACCTGGACGAAACTGGATGTTCCACAGTGCATAAGCCCGAGAAAGTTTTAGCACCAAAATCCTTAAAATTGCTAGGTAAAATGACATCAGGGGAACGAGGCGAAAATGTTACTATGATTGGTTGTATAAACGCCGCAGGAAACTCTATACCACCAATGATTATATTCCCAAGAGTTCATTTTAAGGATAACATGATGAAAAATGCACCTCCTGGATCTATTGGCGAAGCAAATCGTTCAGGCTGGTCTACAGAGCCTATTTTCCGGAAATATTTAGACCATTTTATCCATTGCGTGAAACCGTCACTTGAACAACCAGTGGTTCTTATTTTAGACAATCACGAGACCCACATATCATACGAAATTATCATAAAGGCCAAAGAAAACGGGATTCATATGTTGACATTGCCTCCACACACGTCTCATAAATTACAGCCCCTAGATAAGACCGTTTTTGGCCCTTTTAAATTTGCATATAACAAAGCGGCTGATCTGCATATGGTTAACCATCCTGGTGTGCCAATAACAATTTATGATTCAGCGGAATTGATCAGCAAGGCGTATGCAGCATCCTTTATACCTAAAAATATTATAAACGGATTTGTATCAACCGGGATTTATCCATTCGACGACGACCTGTTTTCGGAGGATGATTTTGCACCATCGTCAGTCACCGAGCGTACAGACACCAAATATAATCACAGATGATAGAAATCTTGACCAAACAGATAATTTAGAAATACAACCAACTAGTTCTGATATTCATCTCATCCATAAAGCTTTGATTCATTATGAAAATCAGCCATCCACTTCTCAAGCATTTGAACCTAGAAATACAGAATAAAATATTGCATGCAAGAACTCAATTACTCCAGAAATGATTCGACCATTTCCAAAATTAATAAGAAAAGAAAGTAAAAGAGGTAGAAAGAAAGGAAGTTCCCGTATTTTAACCAATACACCAGAAAAGGAGGCTCTTTTGCAACAAATGTTAGAAAAGGAAAACAAGGGGAAAGGGAAAGGGAAAGGAAAAGGAAAAAGTACGACTAAGCCCAAGCTAAATTTTGATGCTCCTAAAGGTCCGGCAATTGATGTTCCTGCTGAAAAGCGGATTTTAGTTTTAAGTCAGACAATTTTTGTTACTTGCCAATCTTGTAATAGAACCGATTTAAAAGAAAATGTTCTTCAGTGCAGTTCATGCAAATTTTATTACCACAAAAAGTGTTGTCCCAAAAAGTTTCTAGAGCATATTCCAGATAAAGAGGATTCTGAACTGTTTATGTGTTCGGACTGTTTTTCGTTAGATGACAGTGATAATGACCTTTCTGCTGAAGATTTATTTGATATGGTTCGTGCATCCAAATAAAACTCGCAAAAATACCTGATCTCATTGCCTACCTGTCTAACTAAAATGTTCCTACTTGATACTTAAGATTATATTATGAAGAATTTATTTTGTTACTAGAGATAGAGCTTTATGGTCGTTAATTTTACGTGTTATGTTAATTATAAGCGTTAACTAATGATTGATTACATGACTGATTTATTAAAATTTAATTAAAAATGTTCTGTTTTATTTTGTCCAAAGGTACACACAGGGTTGTCCAGAGGTACAAACATGTAACGAACCTTTGGACAAAACTACACATTTAAATAATTATTTTAATTAAATAAAATGTTAACATTAGAGCTAGCACAAAAAATACAGTAACTTTAGATCGTATGGCGTACAAAACAAAGTCATTTTCATATAGATACCTTGAATATATACAGAGAGAGGTTGTTCGAAAGTTCAGGTAGTCTGAAATGTCCATAGGTACAATACATGACCCTACCAGTAGACGAAACAGATAGAGATTCTGATGAATCTGAATCAGAATCTGAAGACTCGGATGAAAATATTGTAGAATCTGACGATGATTCTGAAGAATCTCAGAATTAAATGTACTAACTAATCTTTGTGTACTAATTTTGTTTTCTTTGCTACTGTATTGTATTTACTTTTTGATGTATAGTTGTGAAAATATGTTCTATTGTTAAATTATACGTCTAAAACTATCAATTATTACTTTTTATTTATTCATTTATATTTTACCACCTAATAACACGTAAAAATGGGGCAAAATAATTTTGTCCCGCTAGATGTTCATAATATCACACTGTGCGTCGGTGAGTACGCCTTTATACCTATTTCTTTCTCTAAAGTGTCTGCCGCTTAGTTTTTGCGGTAACTCTTAATTCAAACATATTTCTATTACAGAAAACGAAGAAGGCTATGAGCAAGGACGAGGTTGCCTTGCTTGTAGATCTCGTACAGAGCAACCCCATTATCACCAGCAAGGAAACGACTGCTTCCACAAATAAATTAAAAGAGGAATGTTGGGCCTCGTTGACCAACACATTCAACGCAAAAAGTGGTCAAATACCAAGAAAACCAGATCAACTTAAATTAAAATGGGACAATTTGAAGAAAGCAGCTCGTAAAAGAGCTGCAAATATCAGAATGAACAATTTTTTTATTTTTTATTTTATCAATTACCTAGGTACTATAGTGTTATTATTTTCATATTAAAAAGGTAAACAAAACATAAGTACTTAACGTTACATTGAAAGTTACTATAGCCATACCCCACAATTTTAGTCATGTCGATCCCGTTTCCATGGGAATGTCTGCATAAAAATTATTCTATATGATACAGTTTCATGAAAACCTCTTCAACCATTGAGGCTTTAAAATGGAACATGGAATTATCCAAATATACCAATAAATTTATTATTTTTTTTGTAGACTGGAGGTGGCAAACCTGACTTTATTCCACCAGACGAAACCTTGGACAAAAAGTGGCCAGTGTATTGGGATCCACGTGTACAGGGTTTGATGTTCCATTTGGTGGTGATGGAGTAGGTGCCAGTATTGAAATCGAAGTTATCAATGCAGCAGATAATGAAATACTAACTCCAGAACAACTGCTGTCAGAAAAAGCAACAGTTAATATCCCTGATGCATCACCTTTGCCTCTAAAAACAAGTAAGTAACCTTGCTATTCCTTCTTTATTGCCTTCTATGTATATTTTTCATAATTTTTTTTTATTAAATTAATATTGTACCTAGATAGGCGTACAGGATTGTAATTTTTCTTTTCCATTTAAGCAAACAAGAGGAAAATAGACTTCAGCCCCCAGCTTTGTACAAGATTCCAAACATTTATATGGAATGGCCTCTATGTCCAAGTCCCTGCAAAGCAAAGGTAAAATCACTTCACTATTTCTTAAACAGTGTTCCAGTTTCTACTATACATATATTATATGTTTTTTATTTTGGCTAATATCTGCCCGAATCTGTTAATAGCTCTGTTTTATGTCTTTTTTATTAACTCTGTTATTGTAAGCTGACGATCTGCCAAAGAAATAAATTAAAAAGCCCCTGTTGGCTACTATGTACTAATCCACTACAAAGAAGTTGCCTCCTTGGCATAGGCCTCCACCAAGAAGCTCCAGTGTGTGCTGGCTGGTGTGTGAGTGCAGTGTGGAACCACCCAAATTAATCTCTTTCTTATGAAATCTAATCTGAACTTTTTTATTTTCAGCCAAAAAATTTAAACATAAGGATGATGGACGGCTCCAACTCAATTTGGCAATGGCCAAATTTTATGATAAAAAGGCTGAGAAATTAGATTTGGAAATTAAATTTCTTTAATTTGAATTAGCTATAAGCTATAAGGAAAATAATTGCAATAATACAGTAATCTAATAAGATTTTACTTGTTTTTCTTGTGCCATATAGGGTAAGTTTCTTGTAGTTAGGTATCGTAAAAGTTTATTAATTTCTATTGTTATAATAAGTACTGTATTAGATTTTACTTGGTGCCATATAGAGTAAGATTCCTATAGTTATTGTAAAATTTTATTCTTTTTATTTTATTAATATTATAGGTAATCTGTATGTAGGTATGTACTGTAGCATTTACTTTAGTGAACTTTTACTGCCGCACTCAGGAAGGTTCATTACATTAGTCCTAATTTATACTTAACTAATTTTCATTAAATCCGTTAATGAACGATACATCTCAGAGACATTTTTTAAGGGTTCATTAGTAAATGACAACTTTAAGTATCCGTAGGGCGGAGCATCTATGAAGATTGCACATCGATAACCGATTGGTGTAGCCACACTTGAAAAAATGATACTAATATATAACAAAAAAGTTAATTTTACCGCATTGAAATCATAGAAATAGGTAATATATATGAAAATTTATTAATTTCAAGATCGTTTTTAATAAAAAACAAAGTGAAATGGTTATTTTCTTAAAAATATAATAAAGCAACTGGACTATTTTTTTTTTCTGGTATCACTAACTGTCAATGTTATATTGTCAGTGTCAAGGTTATGTTTTTATT
>NDFZ01001179.1:0-13021 GCA_002192655.3 Mamestra configurata | reverse complement strand
GGGCCAGCCTTGATGACTCCATCACGAATGTGCTGAACGACCTTTTCCTGTAAAAAGAAGATGGAATAGTATTACTGTTGGTTTATTGATTGGGTGGTAAACAAAAATCAAATCATAGTTTAATTCCACCAAGCCCATCCCATCATCGGACGTACGGCGATGCGCCACCTGCCGATGGCGCATCGCCGTATTGAGGACATCCCACCCACACGCACAAAACGTTTTGGGAATACATTCATTGTGCGTGCAGCTAAAAATTGGGATACCCTGCCAGAGTCTGTGTTTCCTGATAGCTACAACCTGGGAGTCTTAAGTCAAGAGTGAATAGAATACTTCTAGGCAAGCGAGCTTCATCTTCGACCACATCATCGCTTACCATCAAGTGAGGTAGTGGTCAAACACGTGTCTATGGTTCGATTTTCAGGTTGGGCATAAAGTGTTACTGGGTTCTTCCATTTGCACTTTCTCTGTGACAGCCCGGAGTTTGGAAGTTGGTTTTGTGACACTCGTGCTTTGGAAAGCACGTTGAGCCGTTGGTCCTGCGCTTAATATCGCTGCGGTCGTATTGGATTGCTGTCCCGTCGGATTACGAGAGTTTTGGAATAGTATGCACTGTCAGTCAGTGTCGGACGTCATGCCATAGACAACTGCTGAGCTGTGTTCTGTTTTGTCTGTGGTGTGACCAGAGACTCGTTTGAAATTAATGTCCGAAAATAAGTGTTTTCTTTTTCACTATAATTATGGCATGACTATTGACTAATATCCGATAAGATTAACCACCATAGTCGAAATCGGCCAGGAGGANTAATATCGCTGCGGTCGTATTGGATTGCTGTCCCGTCGGATTACGAGAGTTTTGGAATAGTATGCACTGTCAGTCAGTGTCGGACGTCATGCCATAGACAACTGCTGAGCTGTGTTCTGTTTTGTCTGTGGTGTGACCAGAGACTCGTTTGAAATTAATGTCCGAAAATAAGTGTTTTCTTTTTCACTATAATTATGGCATGACTATTGAGTAATATCCGATGAGATTAACCACCATAGTCGAAATCGGCCAGGAGGACTATTATTGACGTATATAACTACACAGGTAATGGGGTGCATTGTCATCTCAGTAATGTTTAATTGCTGTTCTAATGAAGCTTACTGATTCTACCACAAGCTAGATCAGTGGCTGAAATTAATACTCGGAGTTTATCAATTTAACGATTTCGAAATGCAAGTGTTTTTGCTCAACTTCTCTTTAATGTATTTGAAGGTTGTAGTAGAAAAAACCTTGCAACAAAATGACTTGCTTTTCTATGGTCATTAAATTAGGCAACCTAAGTTGTCTGAGCTTATTGACTCACTTCACTCAGAAAGCCTAGGTTGATGATGTTTCTGATTAGCAAGTCTAGTAATCTAGTGTCACTTTTTTCTTTTCGATTCGCGGACGCGGTGGGCGAGCGGACAGGGCGCTGTGTCGACAAAATGTATGACGTCTGTCCGCGCGCCTGCGACTCTGAGTATATTTCGTTCATTTGACGCCATACGTTTTAGCTTGTCAGCGCCCTATCCGCGTGCCCCTGACCGATTTCGGCCATGGCGGCCAATCTCAACCGAGACTAGCCATCGGCGCGGGACATTTTATAGTGCACAAGTGTGTGCGCAAACACAGGTGGACTCCCTCTTCCATCACTCTCATATTCCGATGGGACGGCAACCCGACACGACCGGAGAGATCTGGCGTAGGTCCAAACGGCTCGATTCCGAAGTCAGGCAAAAAGTGTCATTGGGTTTTTCCAATAGGAATTTCTCAGTGACAGCCCGGAGTTTGGAAGTTGGTGGTGTGACACCCCCGTGCCTTGGAAAGCACGTTAAGCCGTTGGTCCGTTTTATATATCAAATCCCTAAAGACATGCAAATACCAATGTTTCTTATTCTGAAAAGACGGCTTGGAATATTAATAAGTGCATTGACAGGCATCCATCTTGTTTAACAAAACAAGTCAAAACAAATAGGTATATGTGGATGAGGCCAAGCAAATATTTTGAGTGCAAGATTAAACTGTGATGGTACAAAAATGCAATATCATGTTAACTTTAAATCAAGAATAACAAACTTTTCCTTATTGCATGTTTTTAACTTATTTTTAGGCAACGTTATCTTACTGTGTCTATTAATATTTGCATGTGTATTTATTTGATAAAGAAATAGAGTAGTGACTAAAAACACTCAACCTGAATCAATATTTAGAGTATATTTAGATCTTTTAAGAGTTTTAGAAGACCCCCTATTTAAGTGTAGCGGCATCAATGCCACCACATGAAAAACTAAGAAGCGAAATTTGTACGGCAACAAAAAGAACCGCAACGCCATCGACGACGAACTAACAACAAAATCCTACATCGCACAAGCAAAGTTCTCCGTGCGATTTCAACACATACAACAGTCCGAATATCAACTATCGGGCAGTTGCCCACCAGACACAACAACCGTCTGGTAGGAGGATGCTCCCATTTTCAGTGGAGGTGTGCGGGACTTTATTCTCAGTACCGCATACCTCTATACTGGTGACCCTCGACAAAGAACGTCAGCGCAGCCTTCGTGCACCTATCTCATTATGACGTCATCATCACTCCTCATCCTGACATCAGGTACCTACCTATCAAATTAATGAGATAATTTGATACCTAGATATGAGTGCACATTCAACAAAGATAAAGAGAGGTCAAATCCTAGAAATAGGGCTTCCCCAATTGCCAGAGAATAGGGTAAAACAGCACGTTTTCACTATTTATCACGAGTTCCCATAAAACAATAATCTGATTTTGAAGCCCGGTAATTATTTAGAATGTGGTTCAAAAGCCATTAAAATCAGAATAGTTGAGAATGACTAAAAAAATTAATAATTTGGTTAATTTGGCCGTCAAAAAATAATACGTGGTTCCATAATTCTATATAAATAAAAATGAATCGCTAAATGTGTTGCTAAGCGCAAAACTCGAGAACGGCTGGACCGATTTCGCAAATTCTTTTTTGAAAAAAAAGTTACATCCGCGCGAAGCCGGGAATTTGAATATGTTATTGTAATAGCAGTAATATTTATTGTCATCTTAATCCTGACCTAATATTATGAAAATAAATAAAAATGAATCGCTAAATGTGTTGCTAAGCGCAAAATTCGAGAACGGCTGGACCAATTTCGCTAATTCTTTTTTTGTTGTGTTTGTTATTGTCAGGAGAAGGTTCTTATGAAAAAAAATTGGAAAAAAAAAGTAACATCTGGGCGAAGCCGGGGCGGGCCACTAGTTGAATTGGAATATGTTATTGCAATAGCAGTAACATTTATTGACATTTTAATCCTGACCTAATATAATAAAATGCGAAAGTGACATTGTTTGTTTGTTACGCTATTTGGCCTGCCAGGGTTGCGGAATTTGTTCGAAAGAGTCACCGCGGCCCTGGAACGCAAAGGGCTTTAGAAGGAACACGGGTGGGTTTTAGTCAGTAAGAGTCTGACACGCCCTTCCGCTCCACCCAGAGCGGAAGAAGTCATTTGATGATTTCCCATCCTTAAAAAAAAAAAAAAAACGCTATTTGGTAATGAGATAGTTGAGTTTGTAATAGTTCGGTTAAATTTGCGAAAATATACATATATCAACGCGATCGAAGCCGGGGTGGATCTTATGGTTTGAAATATCAACTAGGTATAAAATCTGAGAAAAGTGTTGTTTTAAATTAAATATTTCTTCAGCACGGACGATAACTGTGTCCTCTACCTTATAATAAGTACCCATCGGTAATAGGTATATTTTCTAAAGATGCAACAGTTACTTTTTATACATCAAGGAAATGGGTTGTCTTGACTACTCACTGGCTTCAACTTTCTTACTAACTGACCGACTTCATGACTTCATTACGTGTCTCTAAATGGTTTAGTTGAAATGAACGCTTTGAGTTTGTTTTTGACAACATTAAAGAAATCATTTAGGTACCTACGTTGTTTTGAAACATAGAAGAAATTATGATGGATCGAGGGTTAGGAATTTACGAACATTTATGCACTTCAAGCACTAACTTCAAAAGAACTAGAGTTTAATGACCGTAAGTAGAACTTTTAAAAATAACTTACAACTTTCTTGAAGAACTTCCATCTTGGTTCGGGTGCCGCCGTTACGGTTGACAGGGCAACCAAACAAGCAAAAACGAACAAAAGAATCTTTGTGAAATTCATTTTTCAAAATGTTTTATTTTAAATGATTTTCGAACTTATTTCAAACTCAGGTGATACGATTTGAATGATGCTCTACCTGGATAAATGTGCGTTTAAATACTTTCTTTTTTTCTAAAGTGGTTTAGCTATCTCCTTGCCTTGGTTAAAGTGTTTTGAACTCTATTTTGATGAAGCAGTAAGTCATATTGGAATGTTAACTCGTTCTAAGTGTTAAGTGCGCATCCGATGCATACCTTGGCATGGGAAGTCCCTCAGTCCCGGCTAACTAACGATACCATGAACTGAGCGCAATTATTTTATTTTTTTGGAATTGTGGTTTCATATTGTTGATTGATTTATTAGCAAGATGATTTTCCTGTTAGGAAGTCAGTATTAGCATAATAAAATTGATGATAATGTAATTATTTATATGTTTTATTCGATGCAATANTACCATGAACTGAGCGCAATTATTTTATTTTTTTGGAATTGTGGTTTCATATTGTTGATTGATTTTATTAGCAAGATGATTTTCCTGTTAGGAAGTCAGTATTACCATAATAATATTGATGATAATGTAATTATTTATATGTTTTATTCGATGCAATTATCGATGTTATAAAAACCAAGTTAAAAACAGGTTTTAGAATGCCCCCGTATTTATATCAAAGTAAAAAGTGTCTGGCACTATCATACTATCGTCTCTTAACTTGTACCATTATTTTTTGTTGCTATCACTAATAAGTTTTTTGCCTAAAATCTAATTTAACCCTCTATTTTATCGGGAAAACGTCGGTTCAGTAAATCCAATTCATCATTCATAGTTACTCATGATGTAGGTAAATGAGAGCTACAATAATAGTTTAACCACAATTTATATTTATCGATGAATCACATTGCGTTTACAACCAAAAGAAATCAAGATTCTTGTCTTATCCTATAGGCTATATTATATCATGGCAGTTACTTACTTATTTAAATAAAAAATGATGGACATTTTAAAATTACTATTTTTGTTAATTATTGTGACACTGTAGCACTTCAAATTATTTATATTGCTATACCCTAGCAGGGTTCATGTATGAAACCTATATAGGCTAAAAGCCGGATAGTTGCCACACTTTTATTNATTATTTATATTGCTATACCCTAGCAGGGTTCATGTATGAAACCTATATAGGCTAAAAGCCGGATAGTTGCCACACTTTTTATTAAAATATATAATTGTTATATATTTAGTTAGTGATATTTCCAGAATATTGGCGATTTTTGTCGACCTCTAAATTTTGTGACATCTATCCCATATGGGGGTTAGTTGCCTAATCCATGTAAATTACGTTTAGGATAGGTGCCCCGCCGAAAAAGAAGATTNATGGGGGTTAGTTGCCTAATCCATGTAAATTACGTTTAGGATAGGTGCCCCGCCGAGAAAGAAGAGATTTATCGCCCAAAAACTTTGATCGCACCTTGCCTTCCCATGCAATCGCACAGACACATGCAACACGGTCTACTTAGTTGTCGTTGTAAAGTCTCTCGATTGATAAATAAAATAACATGTGATTCATCCGCGAACCTAGAGTAATTAAAATCGTGGCAACTATACCCCTGGGGCAACTACTCTGGTTTTACCCTACTTGAAACAACCTGTAAACTCCATGAATGCAATAAATGATGATTATGATTATGGTATACCTATTAAATACAACTGTAGCTTATTGCAGAATTCTGTTTCTCTCTATGTTGACATGACACTGCTGACAATATAACTAATAAAGCTAGTTTAAAAGAATATGCCATTTTAGTCATTCTGTTGTTTAAATCTCTTGACTAAATCGTAAAAACCGCTTGGATCGAACTTCAAGATCAAGCTACGCTTGGCGAGGTTGTTCCGTTGATGGGTGACTATTCTTTCCGGACAGAATTGTGGTGTAAGGCCTGTTTGCACCAACTTATCTTTCAGGTAATTGGCTATGGCCCGTTTTATGTCTGAAATATTTGTTTTATTCAACCCCATATTAGCAAGCAACATAGTTTCTGGCACAATTGGACCTAAACTAGTTATTTTTATAATTTTTAAGGTTCCGTGGTCAACAAGAAACCCTTATAGTTTCGAAATGTCCAGCTTTCCGTCTGTTTGTCTGTTTGTCCGCGGATTAGCTCAGAGACGTTTAGCGATAGAACGTTGAAATTTGGTATAGGTAGGGTATACATATTAATCACGCCGTCAAAGTGGTAGAATAAAATATTGAAATATATATATTTTTTTAGCATGGCCCCCCTACATGTAAAGTGACGATGATTTTTTTATCGTCTACCCAATTGTGTGGGGTGTCGTTAGATAGGTGGTTTAAAAACATTGAGGGCTTCGAAATATTTAGCTTTAAAATGCTATTTTTTGTCAAAGTTAAGTGTCCCCCTCTGCCGGCTAAACGGTTGTTTTTGGAGACGTGAAAAAAATCATGCTAGTAGCATTTGCGTATAATGAATTTAAAAGGAAAACTATTAGTGGTAAGTAGGCTTTACAAGTTAACGAGTAATAGTCGACCAACTTAAAAAATGAAACTGGGTAGTTAAAAAAATCGTAATAATTCCATAGAAAATCCATGTGCATTTGTAACTTTGTAATCTAATAGTAGTGAAGTACATTTTACTATTTTTCTGGCATAGGTGACGGGTAACTCCGGGACCCTACACTGTGCGTGGTACAACACTTGGCCGGTTTTTTGTAAAATATATCATGAATGATATACGACAAAAACAGGCCAAACCATTGACATTGTTAAAAAATATATAATAATGCAATATTATAGTACTTTACTAACCTAGATCATAAAAGATTAGACAGAGTGGAAACTGAAGAATCTGTAATCTTGGCATACTTTGAGAAGTGCTTAGGAAAATATATTTCTTATATAAATAATAACACAAAGATAAAAAGGACTTACGTAAGGGTCTAGTACTTGATAAGTACTCTCTAGATTTAGATAAGTATATCTTATAAAAAGGGCATTCAGTAGCTCAGACGTTTCTTTTGTGAACTTTTTACGTTAACATGGGCAGAAAAGGGGAAAAAGATAAAAATATATTAATATAATTTTTCGCCCATGTTATTTCAAAATATGTTTTACTCAAGTGTTTTTTTTATGTAAGAAGATTCTAAATTCAAATTCTTTGTACATTGTTTTAAAATAATATACACAAATAAATAATAATGAAATATAAGCGAAATTAAAAGCTGAGGGAAACAAGTTATTGGGCATCGAAAAATTCGTAGACGTCGCTGTCAACGGGAAATTCAAAACTAAATGTACATAATTAATACTTTAAAAATACTTTACTTAATTTTTTTTAAATACTTAAAAAAAAAAATACAATGAAATCAATTACATTTTACATGTAAGACCAAACAATCTCATAAAACACCTTAATACATAAATACTTAACTAACTATATACACTAGAAATAAAAATAAAATCTCCTAACTAAATAAACCCTAAAATATGGCGTCAAAAAATTCATCCGCATCGCTGTCGACTGGAAGTGTACCCAAAAGACTGGCGGCATTGCCACGTTGTATGGCAATGCTTATTCTTTGACCAAGGTAAAAGCCAGCCCTTGGGTCACGTGAAGTGTCAACTAAGCGCCTTGAGAGATCTTTAAATAAGTTATGTGCACTCGGACCCCAAGACCCGAGAGTTTCAACCCCAAACGGCTCGAAAATATAACTACCAACAAGTTTATTAAATTTCCGCCGCAAGATGGGATGGCGCAAGAGTATCGACATAAGTAGCGTCCCACACTAATGGCCTACCCATCTTCCATGGAAATAACGACATGCCGTCCGGTCTCTTGCCATCGTCGCGTGCCAGGCCATTGGGTTCTAACACAGCCGGAACGCCGACGGTGTCAAGAGCTCGTCGGATGATGTCGTTAAGATATCATACCTTAATACATGATTATGATTAATTGATAGAAAAAATACAGTTCAACATATTGTAAGCTGTGTGCAAATGTTAAAAATAATATTTTTAGTCTTGTATTTAAACAAAACGCAAAATGCTTCCTAAATTCTTTCGGTTTCCTAAATTTAAAAAAAAATTATATTTACACAGCTTAAATTACAATAATTGCGAACATTGAAACCAACGAAAATATATCAAAAATATTGATGCACTTCATAATTATGTTGGCCTATTTACTTTAACAATAACCATACAATTAGTAAAATATAAAATAAATTGTTATCATTATTGAAAAAAATATTAATAATAACAATTAAAATTGCATGCGATAAAACATCTGTTGGATAAGGGACTTCACATCGCACATCCCGGAGTCCCCTCACCACTAATTAACTGAGAAACTTCTTATCACAAACGTTTTGCCGTCACAAAAATACAAAATCAACCTATTCTACTCTTATTCCTCAGCACCTAAAGTTCAAAATAAAACAAGATAAATTAAAACAGCGGTAAATATAAAAATGTTTGGTTTTGTAAACTCAGTATAAATATGTCATAAATGCTTGATAGAGCATCATTCGAAGCGTTTGCACTTCAGTGTGATTTTAAAATTGTTCAATTAAAATTAAAATAAATAATCATGAACTTCTCAAGGATTTTCTTGTTTGTGTTCGCTTGTTTGGTTGCTCTGTGCGCTGTGTCGGCGGCGCCCGAGCCTCGGTGGAAGGTCTTCAAGAAAATTGTAAGTATTTACCTACGAAACCCCTTATTTTATTGTACTAAGCTTACTAAGTAGTTTCAACTACGGTGAGTCTTGTTAGCACAGTCATTTGGTACGAAATGAAGAGGTTTTGAAAANCATAAATGCTTGATAGAGCATCATTCGAAGCGTTTGCACTTCAGTGTGATTTTAAAATTGTTCAAATTAAATTAAAATAAATAATCATGAACTTCTCAAGGATTTTCTTGTTTGTGTTCGCTTGTTTGGTTGCTCTGTGCGCTGTGTCAGCGGCGCCCGAGCCTCGGTGGAAGGTCTTCAAGAAAATTGTAAGTATTTACCTACGTTTATTGTACTAAGCTAACTAAGTAGTTTCAACTACGGTGAGTCTTGTTAGCACAGTCATTTGGTACGAAATGAAGAGGTTTTGAAATTTTAAAATTGTTAGTACATAATTGTAGGAAATTTTCTCTTGTTTAATTTTGTATAATTGATATTTATTTTGCAAGTAGGTTAAATATAATACTTTTACACGTCAATTTTTTTTGGTAATTTTAAGCTAGATGAGTCCGGTTATAAATACTTATTGGGTTTCTTCTTCTTCGTTGTCTTTTTCTCACTTCTTAGAATTTAAACCACATACAAAGCATCTCCAAATCAATTTGCTATGCTAATAAGCTGAGAAATTACGTTTATGAAATGTAGTCATACCGCATATTAAATGTTAGCAATTACATGATTCCCTTATATTTGTTTTGTATAACTTCACCAACACGCATCGGAGGCAAAATGTATTTATTTAGATATAAACAATTACTTTGTATCTCATTGTAAGTGAACCTATGTATTGTTCTTATTAACTTAGTTATAAATTCTTTAAACCGAATTTGGTCTTGTGCAGTTTGGACTGACAAGGTGCCTCCAACAGCCTCCCTAATAGCGTCTGACCATCTTGTCAGTGTTCAGCCTTGAGCGCGTTTTTCTTTGACCCGGTCAAGTATTATGAGCCTTTTTAGCATATGTTGCGATCATATATATAAGAATATATACTTCATTGGTTTAGTTAAACGCATAATATGTCTGAAAAGGCTGAGAGTGGCTCCCGTTGGCGTATTATATTACTAGTTTTCGCCTGTGTTTTCGCTCGCGTATACATAGATTTTAAAAAAAGTAGCCTATAACCGTCTCCAGAGTCCCATCTATCTCTGTAACAAAATTCATGGAAAAAGGTTCAGCGATTTTGTCGTGAAAGCGTAATAAACGAATAAACTAATCGCAGTTATTATATTAGTTCGGATTGTAAAACGTAAGAGTTAATCTCACTGACCTTTTCATCAGATTCAGCTGTAAAGGGCAATTAAAGTCAGTCAAGTGCAATGAGTTCACAATTGTAACAGATAAATAAACTGCTAGCCCATTTATCTAATGAATTGCGCAGATGTGACTAGCAAGCAGTAGAGGGCGACTTAGAAGTTATTTGCAATATTTCAGGGGTTGAAAATTCACTGGAATGTGAACAACTTTCACTATGGGACAATGCATATTAATATTACAAATGTGAAAGTCAGTCTTTTTGTCCGTTGATTTCCTACCTCTTTACGTCTCTCTGTCTCTGATTTATATAACTCATAGAAGCACTTAAAAACGTGCATTTGATATAATTGGACTATCGGAAATCCGACGCTTGTGCACAAACATCGAAGAATATGAAAACTATAATATAATAAGACAGAGAAATCTGGGCTTCTTTGGAGGAGACCTTCCCCCGAGGAGGGGTTCTTGCATATTCATATAAGTTAGAAAATTAAGAAAACTAAAAAAAAAACTACTGTTACTATTTTTTTGCAGGAAATAAAAGGCTTTTTTATTTTTATTTTATTTTATTTATCTCTGATATGGACAAACATTGGATCACGGGTCAAAAATTGTATCATGTACTGGAATTGAACATGGGATACTTTTGTGTGTGGGAATGAATTCCCTTTAGATCATTTTCGACTTTCACTTAGGCAATGCCTTGCACTTCTGCCAGCAGCAGAAGATACGAGTAGTACAGAAATATAAACAAAATCAGATGATAAGATTTATGTCCGCATAACTCGACAAAAATTGCCTCCTACATGGTGGACTGATTATATGGTGAAGGCCGATGGAATCCGATAGATGCGAGACGCACAGGGCCTCAAGTTGTGGCGAGGCTTAGACGCTTGGGCTTGAAGGTCTATGTTCGGCAGTGGGATAATAATGACAATAAATTAAAAGTCACTTGAATTTACCATCACACTTTGGACATATTAGCTCCACTACTATATCAGACTTCACTTTATTCTCACTGCGGCATTTGCCATTCCTTTAACCCATCACAATGCAGAAGAAGCCAATTATTTCAAAGTAAATTAACAATTTATTTTCTTTATTTTTTTCAGGAGAAGATGGGTCGCAATATCAGAGACGGCATCATCAAGGCTGGTCCAGCGATAGCCGTGTTGGGAGACGCCAAAGCTTTAGGATGAACCTGTATGATAGCATAGTTAACTAAGAATTATTTATAAGATACCTTCAATACTCAAGTCAGCCATACCCGTAATAAATATTTATAAGTACTTACTTCTTTGTTTGTGTTTACTTACCTCAATCAAACGGCCTGGTCTTTTCTGACTACGTTGGGATCGGCTTTCAGTATTGCCAGATCATCGGCGTGAGTAGGCTACAGTAAGGGTAGACCAGCCAAACGACCGAACGTCCATTTCAAAAAGAAAGTGGACGAAAATTGGCGTCGTCAGTATCGTGATTTCAACCCTGAATAATGTGGTGAGTTTTTTTTTTGGGCGTTATGTATGGGCTGGTCTACCCTTACTGTAGCCTACTGCACGCCCATGTGCCAGATGCAGCTGCAAAACCAGTGTTTAGCATGTAGTGCCTGACGTCGCTGAAATATGGAGGCAAACAATAGGAACACCAAATTCACTTACAGATATCTTGAACTCACTAGGAGGACTGATCTGCTTTGGCTGGTTGGAATGACGGCCGGCCTGGCTCACGCACAATGGTCGAACATCAGGACTAAGTGCGGAAGCCAAATCCCAATAGATAGATGGAGTGCCTGCCTGTCTGACCTCCATTACCCAATAACTGGGTATTATGTTTGTGTCAATGCAGCTAAAGATTCAATGCAAATTGACTTCATTAAATGTATTATGCCTCACAACGTGGACTATGAACGTATTATAATCCGCCCAGTAGGGTAACCGATACCCGTAGCAAGACCTTAATGTCACTGAACATTTTCAGTTATCTTGCAATTAAAATTTAGTTCTAGAAATTATAAAAAGCATTTGTTTTTTCTGGTTCATACCTGGTGAACAGTTATCACGACATTGAAACTAGAACAAAAATATAATACTTTTTATTCAGTACCGTAAACACACAACATATAAAAAAAATATTTACATAGATATTTACAACTGTTTTAATAAATACTTAACTAACTATATACACTAGAAATAAAAATAAAAACTCCTAACTAAATTAACCCTAAAATATGGCGTCAAAAAATTCATCCGCATCACTGTCGACTGGAAGTGTACCCAAAAGACTGGCGGCATTGCCACGTTGTATGGGAATGCTTATTCTTTGACCAAGGTAAAAGCCAGCCCTTGGGTCACGTGGAGTGTCAACAAAGCGTCTTGAGGGATCTTTAACATATTAGTTGCAGAAAAGAGATGAAGAAAATATCCCACAGGTGACACATTGGACGGATTTATCGCTAAAAGCGATCTTCCAAACCTATCAACTGCACACCAAGAATAAAACGTAACTTATTATTTTTATTCGTTTATAGGAGCTTTAAAGAATAACAGTCGCACAGGCCGAGCAAGGTTAAGCAACGCTTACCAAGGTCGGTCTGTGGATGGGTGACCATCTTAGCATAGGTACCGAGTTTCATCCCATTGATCGGCTGTAATTTTTTGATCTTTGGCAGTCGTTATGCATTGTCAGAAGCCAGTAATTCTGACTCCAGTCTTGCCAAAAACTACCGTGTTACCCAGTTAATGGGTTGTGAAGGTCTGGTAGGCAGCCGCGCCACGTAAAATACTGGTATTCAGCTGAATCCGGTTTGACTGGAAACCGACCCCAATATAGTTG
>NDFZ01001178.1:0-13019 GCA_002192655.3 Mamestra configurata | reverse complement strand
TTTTTTTCAGGAACATCGCTAGAAGCGATACGAGAAGTAGTGAACTCAGGGAAGATCTGCGTGCTGAACCTACACCCTCAGTCGCTGAAGATCCTCCGTAACTCTGACCTGAAGCCTTACACCGTGTTCGTCGCGCCGCCAAGCCTGGAGAAACTCAGGCAGAAGAAGATCAGAAATGGAGAAGCTTTCAAGGTAATGTGTCTTTAATTTAAAAATTGGCCTGCCATGACAGTTAAAAACAATAGGTATAGCATTGTTTTATACTGTCATGCCAGGCCAATTTGAGCCCAAGGTAGATACGTTAGCGTAAATAAAAATCATCTCTTCGATTTAACATTTTGATGGGATGGGCTGTTCAAATTAGAACAATGGAATGTAATGGGTATATGTTGAAGACGTCATCATTATGTTTTAGTTTTTTTTTTTAAATTCATACTATCCACTCTTGTAGCAATTTTTGACGAATATTTGTTTTACTAACGTTTTTGTTGTTTTTAGGAGGAAGAATTAAAAGAAATAATCGCAACCGCACGAGATATGGAACTACGATGGGGCCACTTGTTCGACATGATAATCATAAATAACGATACCCAACGTGCCTACCAGCAGCTGCTGAACGAGATCAACAGCCTGGAGCGCGAGCCGCAGTGGGTGCCGGCGCACTGGCTCAAGCACACCTAGCGGGCCCCGCGCGAGGCGCCGCTCGCCGCCTCCCCGCCCCGCGCTGTCAGCGTCGTGCACGGCGCCAGGGACTTCAGTATGACCAAACTGATCTTGATGTTCGATATCATCACGCAAATGGTTTTACATTTGCTTTTCTACTTCCTCGACGTTTGCGACGTCAAAAAGAAATTTAAAACGAAGTCGGATATGAGAGTACTCGGTAGCGATAGAGAGGCATGTAGAGAGACGGATACGTTCTCAGGTCGTAACGATGTAGATGAAAATATAGAATTTAGAAATGTGTTCCCAAAATCTTGTTTAGTTGAAATTGAATATTTAAATCAAAGCGAGAATACGAGATCTTTTACGTTAGTGTAACTCGATTGTACTTTCGAGTCGGTTTTACAGAACGAGTGTATTTTAATCGTTTCAAACATCACTTTAGTTTAGTTATGGAATTATTTCAAAAAAATATTATAAGTGTTACAAGTGAGGTGCGATTTACTTATGAAGATGAGTGTGATGGTGTTATGAAATCAAAATGAGAGAAATAAAATAATATTTATTAATAAAAGTCGATATACCACGAGATTCGTACGTTTTTATCCGTTTTAATTGATGAACTCTTAATTTTGAAAATAAATAATATTGGCAATAAAAATCACTGTATGATGTTTTAAGAATGTTTTGTGCATAATTATAGTGATTACAATAAAAGAGTGAGTTTATCTTATAAATCCATAGCGAGATTCTTTTTAAATTTTAAACAAAATATACTGCCTTATTCGTGAATGTTATGTCATTTTAAACTTCTAAGTAATTGTTTGTTAAAATTAGAAACGAAGGAAGGTTAGTGTTATCTTTGTTTCTTATTTTAATAATATTTAGAAATAGTTATTATATAAATGACCCCGAGAGTCAGTCATTAAATCCTTCGGTAGTTTAGACATTTATATAAAAATTCGAAATAATATTTTCAACGTTTTGTCCTGACTGACTCGGCAACGCACGCCCTAAACTTTTGAACCTAAAATATGAGTGTATTTAAGCGCCAATAAAGTATAAACTAAAATTCCCCTCTTTGAATAAAGGCATGTTATAATTATATTAATTGCTTGATATTATAATTTGTACAAGCCCATGGATAAATTAACATGGAACCCTTTAACTAGTATTTTAAAAAACTTACGTATTTACCTCTACATTGGTAAAAATAATTAGTATTGCCAGTTTATAAAAAATATAAAATGAAAGAAATCCTTTTGGTTTTATTAATTTGATTAGTTATTATGATTTTGCTAATAAATTGCTGACTATGAAACTATTATACATTCCAAAGTGATTATAAAATACATTCCTTAAGTAGTACCTATTAATAATATTTATTAAAAAATAGTATGCAATTGTGAAGACTGTCCAATGCAACATCCATTAGGTATTGTTTATTTTCTATCCTGCATAATTTTGTACTTAATTCCAATTATAAAATTACGTCGTCAAAGATGTTTGTGATTATACAAATTACTTATAAAATATTTCGCATGTATTGCCAGTCCGAGTAAATTATATTAAGCACGATTGTTAAAAAGTAATAAGATTGTTAAAAATTCTAAACCAACAATAATGCAAAGGAATTTATAGTTTGCAATTAATAAAATAGATAGTAAATAAATACGATGATAAAACAATAAAATATTTCTCTAAATGCCAAATTTTTACGGTACGTAGTTATAAAAAATAGGATTTTTTGAAAAATTTCTCCTGTAGTCTTCTTGTGGATTTCTCTATGAAGAAATGACTCGGTGGTAGGACGTTAATAGTTACAATAAAACCGATAAAAATTAACACCGCTATAATAGTGAGTAGAAAAGCAATATTTTATATCCGTATAATCAATTTACCTACTGTACAACGACATATCTGTTTTTATAGTATACCTATTTCAATTAATATTTTCGGCCAATAAATTATTCTTTTTGGCAAGTTTACCCATTAAACGTATTACTACCTATAGATTAAATACAATTAGAATGAATATTCGCGAACTGGATGTGTTATACAACTGTATCTCAATATGGTTCAGTTAGTGTAACCAGAAAATATTAATAATTTATACATTCATTCAAGTATTTATAACAAAATTATTTAAAAAAAATCACATAGGATAAAGCCGCGGAACTTTTTTCATATAACGGAGTAAATAAGTTACAAGTTCGAGTCAAACTGTACAAGACAATAATAACATAGGATAATACTCGAGAAAGGGATTCTACCACCGGATACTGTAAATAACCCTATACAAAAATAAATACATGAATTTATTCACAGTATCTTAAATAAATTCGCAGTTACTACACTAGGTACAAAGTTTGAAAGAGATGATTTAGAATTATTATACCTAGTATTAATATTATCTGGTTACGAACATATAACACTGCGATAAAGTTCATAATTATATTACAAATTAACGTACAGCAGCAAATAAAATATTCTAAATATTCTGATCGATTAGTTCCGTTACTATTTGTATATCTATGTAGATAGACATGTACATCCAAATAATTTAGTGCCAAATATATGAGGCCACGATGAACTGTGGATTTAATATTCATTTAAACGTAATCACAATTTTTAAATATGTTATTTTATATGTATTGTAGGTATTCATCATTACTACTTTCAAGTTTTGTGTACTTACTGATTTTAAGACATTTGTGTCATATATTTTTTTTTCAAATCGAGAAATAGCATTAGTTGTGTAAGTTATTTCGTATTTGAATAAAATATAAATCAGTTGTAACCTGTGGAGGTGCTAAAACTTGTAAACTATATTTTTTTTTCTTTTTTATATAATTCTGTGTGTTTTAAGTTATTGTTAACGATTATGAGCATGAATAATGTTTGGAGTGTAGGTACTTAGGTATTCAATTTTCATCAAAGAACAACTTTTCAAGTATTTCTCATGCTCATAATACGAAATTGTGGATTTGTCGAACTACACAGTATTGATATTATCTTATTTATAAATAGCCATGTATATAATTTATTAACAATTGAGGAAATGATAAAGATATAAATAAATAAATAACATGTTAATAGTGAACAATTTATTGTAAATAATAGAATACCTATTAAATTTAATATCAGATAAAATGTTTGTTTTATTTTTGGTTAATACAGTAACATTATACTCACACAATATGCCCACTATTAATAGTGCAAAGTATATAAATCAGAGTAATCGCCAAGAAAAGAAGTAAGTAAGTATTGCAATTCAGTGTATGGAAGGGAAGTTGAAATACCTACAAATTTGTGTTCAAAGTCAAACACAATTCAATTGCCCTTCCATCACTGCTAAAATTAGTTTGTTTGGATGGAAGCGACGCGACTGTGGAGCGCAGGACCCACGGATTGATGAAAACCTGTTCCCAAAAACACGCGACGTGACACGGCCAACAGCTCCTAACTGGCGCAGAACATTTCTTTGACAGAAGATATCAACACTTTCTATCCACTAGATGACTACAGGGTTCCATGAGGCAGGCTGGTGTAATACATCTTCACGAGTCTTTAGCCATCAATCACGCATAACCAGCGTTACTAACCAAATTCAGTAGCTAGAATTTATCTATTTTAAAGCACATCTATCTACATCACAGGCACTAGTTTTCAACCAGTGCCGGATTAGCCATGTAGCAAGAGTCAGTAAATGCCACAGGCCCCGCGCAGTGGGGGGCCTACGCTTGGATTTATAAAACATATCGCTGAAAACCTGCGCCATGGCTAGTCCTAACTCCTACCATATTGACTGAGCGATAGCCGTTTTGCGAGAATGTGACGCATATTTTCCCAACCTGTGTAAGTTGTCTAATTTTGTTTATTTTTTTTTATAGGTCATACTTCAAACTACCATAATATCATGCAAGCAGTGATGTAGTTCTGTAGATATAGACCGGATAGACAATCTAGGTAAAACCTATGGGTTCAGGCGCTACTAAAGGGAAATAAATTATAGAGGGGTAGCTGGTACGTTTTGAGCAACCATATTCAGGGCGAAAATTGCTGAAAGAATACCAAAAATATATCTGAAAAGTTTCAGAAACAAACACCGTGCCCCTCTATAAGACAAAGAATTTGATATTATCATTTTCATTCTACGGAGGTTTAGGTTTAGGGGGCCCAAAGTAAAATTTATTACGGGCCCCAGGTTTTTAACAAAAAAATCGTGTGATGCCAATGTTTCTAAAATAAATGCCGCCAACTGCATTGGACTTGAATACCCGGCTCATTTTCGAGCTCGCTTCCTCGGTCTTGCATTCTAAAAAGAAAATCAAAGTAATCCTTGGCGGAGTGCAAAAATTATCGAGCTCGGCTCTGAAGTTCTACTATTCTTTATCTTTTCTGTTTAAGTCAAAAAGTCACATTTCTATGAATAGCTAAAAGAAAATCAGACCTATCCGTACTGTTCGTGCGAACTTTCGGGCCTGTATTAACTCAACTCGGATTCTTTTATCCTACTTCTTATACTACTCATATTGTAACTGTATATGTTAGGGTTTTGTTTTTAAACAAAAAAACGGTAAACATGGGTAGACTAGACCATAATCTGGGTTAGTGCATCGAACTTTTCATATTGGTAGTTCATGTCCTGGGAACACCTTTCAACTCAAAGCCTGGCATCACGCTGGTCCTTTGGGGAAAGCACGGCTATCTCAATGCAAAAAAATATATGATTTTTCATGATTTTATCTTTTTGGTAGTAGTTTATTAAATCACTATTCTGGCAACCCTAAAAACAAAATTTGACGTTGACACTTCAACAGCAACAATCTATTGACAACTGATTGACGTTCCACTTTCTCTAAAGGGAGCGAAAATCAACAAACTGTAAATTATTCCTCTCTACAGTTTCAAACTTCACCAAATCATTGAAGCTCAGCTAAAATGCCGTCCATGAAAGTGGAGGGTGACAGTGATGGGGACGGAGAGATGTCTGGGGGCGACACTGAGCGTTCCAATGGATCATCGAGAGGACCTGATAGAGACTCGAGTGCTGAAGAGGCTGATGAACCAGATTCTGATGATTCCTCGGAGATGGACGAAAGCGAGTGCGAGAGGCGGCGGAACGAGTGCCTCGATAACTTAGGTTGGTACCTTTGAGTCCCCTTGTTTTGTTTTGAGGTTATGTTTACAAAACATCAATGTTTTTGGCGGAATTGTTTATAATTGTTTGTTTTTATTCACTATCTGGTTGTGAAGGAATCTTATTGAATGTTTTAGCTCCTTATCAGCTTTGAAAAATACTTCTAATTAATACTTTAAATTAGAGGATAGATGATGGGTGGGCATTCTGGCCTATGATATTTACGTTTTGGGTTGACCTAGTTTGTCTTATCCCTGAAGATCAAAAATTACTTTGTGTCTACTAGTTATGGTAGAACTAAATGTCACTTTCAATATACAACAAGTATTTATACTCCCTTTCTTTTGTTATTTTTGGAAGTTCAAAATTATGACTCATCAAAGTTTGGTCAGTATTATTTTGCAAATTATACTACAAACACTCTTTATAATTTGCCCCTTGATTTCCATTATAATAGAACCAAGAGCATGCCCATACTAAGTCTCCAACTCTCTCTTTCTTCAGAAATCCCTTTCTATCTATCTTGTCCCACTGTTGGACATGGGCCTCCCTCGCTGTGTACCACAAAACTCTGTCCTTTCTAAGTTTAGAAATCCCGTATTCCAACTTTTAACTGATCAAAGCAGGTTTTGCAATGTTCTGGTGTTAATACTGAAGAGTTGAAGACCTGGTTCTTGGTTCCTTCAAGCTCAAGCATAAACATTAAATAACATTCAGCTGCTTCTGTATTGAAGAAGTTTAGAGTAGTTAGTGTAGTCTTTTTAACCCAAAAGTTGACTGCTAGAGAATGCCTTGCAAAAATATGTATTTTATTAGTATTATATATATTATCTGTATATTCTTTCCGAAATGTTAAAATTCAATTTGAATCTTATTTTTATTTATTGTACACCTACCACAGTATAGTCTTTATAACCCAAAGGTTGACTGGTAGAGAATACCTTGATGCATTAAGTCCACCCATGTACCACTATTGTACATAAAGTTTATAAATAAATAATAAATTAAGTCTCCCTATGGTACTTTTTAATAAATTTTATAATGCAATCTATCTGGCGATATTCAGCATTAGGTAATATTGATTCATCATTATGTGATCTACAACTTCACAATAATAGATCTTGTGGGTTTTTGGGTGTGAGCCTTCGTGGCATTTGCACTTTGTTCATTAGATCCTTTGCAAGTATATTAGGGTGGTGTGTGATTCTTGTTTTGTATTTAGTCATCCTTTCCTTTATTTTCTCCTTGACTTAAATGTTAAGGTTGTGATGTAGTCTATAATTTGTTATGTACCAAGGTGCGTTTGCTATCATGCATAGCATTTTAGATTGTACATAAAGTTAAAATAAATATATATTTAAATTCCATTGTATTGCAAACAACATGAAAGTTCCCTATTTCTTACTGACAGCTTGCATCCTTTTTTTATTCCACTGCTGGTTAAACTCTGTCTAGGTTTCACTGCTCTATTTTTGTGTATAAGGCAGGTTGTATTTATTAAAATTATTATTATTTGAAAACGGGCAAGCATTGGTTCTCTTAAGTGTTCAAAACATACTTCTGTAATAATAATCTACACTACTATAGTTTGTTTGTTTGAATGCGCTAATCTCTGGAACTACCAGTCCGATTTGGAAAATTATTTTTGTAAATGACAACCACATTCATGAGGAATGCTATACACGGGAATGGGCAATTTCTACGGGAACCAAAAACTGGATATGCGCATACGAAGTTGCTGGCAAAACCTAGTTATTTGATAATAGGCAAGCATTGGTTTTATGAAGTGTTTTAACACAAAACTAAAGCTAAGAAAAGTTTATAAGATGATGTGACATTGTTAATCTCTTCAAAACGTAACATTTTTACAGTGCAGTATAACCTATGAGGTACACAAGGTGTGGTCTTGCCAAGTCCCTGTACCCTATGCGGTACACAACCTCAGTGTAACTCTATGGGCTCTGGTGTTACAGTCTAGTTAGTGTGTTGTAGCTGATGGGACTGTTAACATGAACTTTTCTCACATAAATTACAGACAGACACCTCAAAGACCTTTTTTTTCTTTTAAAGATGGGAAATCATCAATGACTTTCCGCTCTGGGTGGAGCGGAAGGGCATGTCAGACTCTTACTGACTAAAACCCATCCGTGTTCTTTCTAAAGCCCTTTCCGATCCAGGGCCGCGGTGACTCTTTCGAATAAATTCCACAACTCTGGTCCTCTATGACCCTATCATACTCATTTTGTATCTTGGTCCTTCAGCATTGGGTTATTCATGCATGCTAGTGGGTTTTTTTATTTTGTGAATTTGTTCATTTTTAGGTCAACGTAAATTGTTTATTTTTATTTTTAAAACAAACTAGTTAATATTAAAATGCTAAAGTAAATGTGTATGTGTATCTGCCTGTTTTTTACCTCTTAGTGTCGTAATCATAATGGCTGAACAGATTTTGATGAAACTTGGCACACAAGTAGACCATTCCCAGGAATAGGACATGATGCACATTTCATTCTTGAAATATGTTCTCTGGGTATAATTTTCGACCATCACTTAAGCTAGTCACTACATACTATAAAACAAAGTCCTCCGCCACGTCTGTCTGTCTGTCTGTTCGCGATAAACTCAAAAACTACTGCACCGATTTTCATGTGGTTTTCACCAATGGATAGGGTTATTCATGAGGAAGGTTTCGGTGTATAATTCCTCCCGAAATTCCTACGGGAACGGGAAAAATAGGATATGTGCGTACGAAGTCGCGGACGAAAGCTAGCAAAGTATAAAATTATACTCAAATAATTCTCTCTTATTTTCAGCGAACCTGGAGCGTCAGTTCTCAGTTCTCCGTGAGCAGCTGTACTGTGAGAGAGTGAAGCAGGTGGACCACCAGCTCGCCGAGGTGCGCGGAGGACGCTCTCAGGAGTACCTCGGACCTCTGCGGAGACTGCAGGAGAATATGAGGATAAGGTAAATTATTGTTTTATAATTTATTTATGTTAAATGGGGGTAGGTTGGAAAGTTTGACATCCAGTCTTAGCTATGTTTATCAGTACCTTTCTGGCATGTGGAGGCCAGAAAGGCATTTACTTGCCGTGAGAGAGTGCTTACAACCCCTAAGGTATTTCATAAAGGGTTACCATCTCACCCTTTTGGTATGGACATTAAAACTGGTCTGTCTCAAGTTTAGTGGATTCGACCTTCGCCGGGTCATCAGTCCGCCTTCTGGTTGCCAATGGGTTGCCAATATATAGCATGTTTTTGGGTGAACAATGATGATACTTAATCCTATAGTGAATATATTTTTACCAGCTGTTGAGTGTACCCTCAACAGTCCTCTTTATAAGTCATAGTTTACGAATCTATATATAAGATAATATCACATGGTTATAAGAACCTCCAAAACTATGTAAGAAAATATTGGTTTAGCATTTGGTTTTATTGTACTTCGCCCGCGACTTCGTACGCGCATATACCATTTGTGCCCGTTCCCGTAGGAATTCTCCGTTCCCGGTATGCCTTTAGCATTCCTCTTGAATGTGGCTATCATATACAAAAAGAATTTTCAAAATCGGTTCAGTAGATCCAGAAATTACACCCTCCAACCTCACAAACTATACCTGTTTACAATGTTAGTATATATAATGCCCTTTTTTCTTGTTTCAGGATCGAGGTGGCTGGTATACTGAAGCAGATGCGCATCGAGAACATCAAGCACAAATACGAGGCAGAGGAGCAAGCAGCTCACCAGCATTTTAAGGTAGGATTAGCTTAATAACCATTTTAAACCCAATGTTATTTCGCGTATATTATAAAAGTAAGGGAAAAACCGAGTCACTTACTAGTTTTAAAGTTTTTAATAGACGTGAAATAATTCATGGGTGCTAATAAATTTATAAAGAAATAGAAAATAAGCATTTTAAAGAAGAAATAAACAAAAATAAGATTTTTGTTTCATATTCGTGAATAGTGTCCTAAATGTGTACTAGATGGCGCTGTTCTCAATAACGTCCACTCATCTGATTGAACGTGTTACCAAACTGCACCACTAGGTGGCGTTAGCAGGTCCAAAATTTCAGTATCGCTTACGTGAAATGCATTCGTAAAACTTTTTACGACGTGGAGGGGTTGTTATATTCCTCGTGTTTTACACATTTTTAACAACTTGAAGTTTGAAGCGTGTTTCTTTAATACATTTTAAATTATCGACAATTTTTTTTTTGGTTTTATTTAGTTTAATCGATTATTTTTTATGACGATTACGTAACCGTTTGCAGATGTAAATTTGTTATTGCTCTAGTTACACTATCAATATGATTATTCGTCAGTAAGATGATATTATGATATTATATGGGAGATTATCAATGTATCTAGCGTAGCATGGCAACTCTATGGATGACGTAGGTCCCCATAAAAGACTTCAACGCAACACGCGTGCTATTCAGCCATTGTTTTTCTATTTTCATCGAGTTTTTCTATTTCAATAGAACAAAGAAAATGTATTGGGTATAGTTATATGATTGTTTTCTGTTATGTACAATATTGATTTTATTGGCGCTTTCAAACTTTGATTACTTCTTTAATATTTGAAATACGTGTGTACAATTTGAAATCACGTTCCGTAAACATATTAGGTACCTACTAAGTTACTTTATTGATTTGAACTGGAGAAAAAATAGTGTGGGTAGAAGGAAAATATAAAAAAAAAAAACATAATTTTACGTGGTAGGTCAAGTACTTACTTACCTACTAAAACGAACGAACCACATCGAAATAATATAATGATCTCTACCAAAAGTCGAAACTTAAACAGACAACAGAACTACCTATGTATTCGAATTGATAACATCACTATGAATGGGAATCGTCAGACTATATTTACCTAATGTTCGTGGAAGTAAGTAACATGGAGTTGATAATACCTCCTCTAAAATCCTGGAATCATAAACATGACGATTGTATCCCGGGATTTAAGAAATCACATTTGAACAAAATTATTATATTGAAGAATCTTATTATGTTTTTAGATTTCCATACCTACCTACTAAAACTGTTAAATTAAATAGCTTTGTTTTCGCACAACTTTTTCTTCTTTTGATTCTTCAAATCAATAAATTTGTAACTATATTCAAAGTCCTGTTAACGTTTTTATAATCCCGGGTTTTGATTGTCATGATTCCATTTATGACTCCGGGATTTTACAGGAGGTATTATCAACTCTATGTTACTTACTTCCACGAACATTAGGTAAATATAGTCTACCCATTCCGACTCTTCAGGTCAAAATTCCTCGACCTTTGAAAGTACTATCCTACCTTCCATTAATACTACATTATGTGAAAAAGTACCTACGTCTTTTCAATGTGACTACGGTCCTACCCTGTCAGCGTATCAGCTAAAGAATCGAGGTAGCATTACGTAGCCTTTAGCTCCGACGAGAAAGGTCATATAACAATAAGTAAATCCTCACTCAATGCTACGTCTTCGGACTTTAACGCATCTGTAGAATGTAGGTAGGTAGGATATCTACCCACCTAAGAAGGCATAAATGTCACCAAAAAATTGTGGGTAAGTAATAAAACTTTATTAGATTATAATTTCTCAATATAACCTGAAAAAATGATTTTGAATGCAATAAATCCCATCCACATTAAATAGTTTTCAATATATCCGTGTCTTATAAATACAAATAATAATAATAAGTCACCCTCTGCCATGTAAAGCCTTGTTAATTTTCAGTGGTCAGGGCCAATAGTTCTAACATAGTTTACGATTACCAGTCCACTAAACCACCCAAACCCATAGTCTCTCACCTTGTTTCCATCTCCTACACCAGCCGGGGATTGTCCTTGGCTATACTTTCGTAGTAAGTAGATAATCTTCGGTTGGTGCTCTATTCCATTTGAAATGTCTAACGGGGCCTCTGCGAGTTGGCTTCGGGCCCTCGTACGCCTACCAAAGGACCGGGACCCCAGGGTGCCGAGATTTTCAAAGACATAATAATAATAATAATTTGGCCAAAAGCTTCGACGACCATCTGTCGAAGCTGTCGTTGCGCGGTTGGGTAAAAGGCCTGATATAGAAGGCAGTAGGTACTCCTCGATACGGCTCGTATTGTGAGGAGGTTCCTTTCTCTGGAGCCCCAACCACCGGTAGCTTGGACCCTGCTCCCGACACCGGCGGACTACTATTTTTTATATTTTAAATGTTTTTTTTTTGTTCCAATAATGATTTATTTATTAATATTTATATTTAGATATGAATAATATTTAAATATTAAATATTAATAAACATGAATAGCATTTAAGTTTTACATTTTACATAAAACACATAGTTGTACATTGAATTCCAGGTAAATTAGGTATAAGTACAATTGTGTGTCGACATCAGCACCCTTTGCAAAGTTGACAAGACAACTTGTGTCAAAGATGCTGGACTATTCGAAAATTGTTTTCTATTTAACGAGATATTTTACAAACTTACGGCGTTTTCAATGTACCGTTGACAAATAAGAGAAATTCTGTTTGCAACGCAAAGAAACCCCTGAGAAAAAAGTTCCAAGTTTTTTATTTTAAATGTTTGTTAAAGATATTCGCTGTAAGAAGTGATGCGATTACGATTTCTATTTCACTGATCAAAACTACATTATCGCCGAGTGAGTTCTTTCGGGAAAATGTCCTGTTCTGAGAGATAGAAAACGGCAGCCATAAACTAGAAAAAGAAAGTTTTGCATAAAGTAGATAGGTACCTTTTTGGATTGAAAATCATCAAATGACTCCTTCTGGGCTGATCGGGAAGAATTGACAGACCGTTACGGCCCGTATCAATAACGTATCTACTTTTAACCAACTGTCAAATTAGTTACCAACAGTAGCTGAAACGTCATGTCACAAAGGCAAAAATGACGTTACAGCTACTGTTAGTAGCTAATTTGACAGTTGGTTAAAGTTAGATACGTTATTGGAACGGGCCGTAACTGACTAAAACCGTATCAGAATCCGTTTCCTGGTTAAAAGAAATAGCAGAGACAGACACAGGCAGACAGTGACTTTATTACAAGCTGTATGTAAGTTGTCCGTCAAAATTTGCAAACCATTTTCAACCATTTGTTGGTATCCGATTGAGCTGAAATTTTGCATACTTTAGATCTGGTGACAATACAATGTGCAATACTCAATATTATAATAATTTCAATATGGCTGCCGCTACAAGATGGCGG
>NDFZ01001177.1:0-13010 GCA_002192655.3 Mamestra configurata | reverse complement strand
AATAGCTGAGCCTAAAATTTTGAAAAGAATACAGATGAATAGGTCTTTAACTATAGATTACTGGAAAACATTAGAAGTCTTATGATTTTAAAGTAACATAAAAAAAGTCCGACTCGCACTTGGCCGATTTTTTAACTCCGAGCTAATTTTAACGCGGGGTCGTATATTTCTTACTTAACCCAGTGTTAAAAGATAACTCTGAGTGAACTCGCTATGCAATGCTATTATATTTGTAAATGCTTGTACCATGAATGACCTTGTGTGTATTCAGTTGGTTTGCCTAAATAAATAAATAACTCTGGTTGCGCAAGCGGGGCTTACTAAAATAAATATCAAACAAAAACGTTGATAACATTACACTTTCACTTCTTTAGTAAGTGAGTCGAACTCTGTATTCAAAGTGGTTCGTTGTCCAATGCAACGCTCCAAACTGTTGAAGTTAAGAGTTTAGTGGGAGGATGACACCTCCCAGGCACACCGTTCCAATCTCTAGCGTTCACTCGTTCAGTCAACTCGTGCCAGCACGGACGACATCCGGAATTTAACCGGAGACATTCGGTAGTTTATTTGTTTATAAAGCCTTTCCAAGAGGTAGAATATTTCTAGGAGCAGTTAAAGTGTTTATCTCAGGTTTCACAAGTAGGTGTTCATTGGCAAAGGTGTTCATTGACAGTTTGGCACTAACGCGCGACTGACTGTACAAAGTTTGTGGCCAACTAACACAGAATCGATGTAGTCCTTATTCAGACGACATAAGGCACACATTGCTCTTGATAGGTATATTTGTTTTGTGAGAAAAATTATAAAAGGGGCGAGCTTTGAAATCTTTGCTTGTGTAGTACTGGTATCCTTGCTGAGTGGGTGAATTGTGTGAAGCAGTGACGTTACAATGAGCAACGGCTGTGCCTGCGAAATTTTGATCGTAAGTACATAGTTTCCTATATACTTACTTTCGCGCTGTTTTGATTGATGTGCACGTCGTCCCGGAGCCCGACAGATAGCCCTGAAAGCCCTTACAGGAGCATCTTGACATAGCCTTAAAAATGCATAGGTACTAGTCCACGCTTGTGTAAATCGAAATTGTTTTTTTCTTACGCCTCCACTGTTTTTTTTCTGATTAAATCTGTTGCCGGATCCAAGACAGCTGAATCGTTTCTCGGGGATTCGTCGAACTTCATTGACTCGGCATTTTTCTGGTGGTCGCCGCTGTTGTTTCGGGTTGCCAGGAGTTCTAGTGTTCTCGCTTCTGCAGCTAAACATAGGTACTGCTCCCAAGGGCCGCTAGGAAGCACAAAACTAAAGTTCCCTACATACAAAAGCGATGCTTAATTTAATTAACGTGAACATAGGTGTATAAGCAGAAGGATGGGAAATCATCAAATGACTTCTTCCGCTCTGGGTGGAGCGGAAGGGCGTGTCAGACTCGTACTGACTAAAACCCATCCGTGTTCCTTCTGAAGCCCTTTGCGTTCCAGGGCCGCGGTGACTCTTTCGAACAAATTCCGCAACCCTGGCAGGACGGACATGTAGTGCAGGCATTAAAGTGTTGGTATATGCTGATATTATGATAAAAGCCTTTTACACCGGGAATTATGAAAATTACAATGTTATCCGTAAAGCGCCTACGTGTTTTTAAAGAGCAAATAACTCACTAACAAAGAAACAAAAATTTTCATAATCAGTTCATAAATTACAGATTTTTGCGGTAAGAAACAAACAAAATACAACCAAATTGAGAATAATGCAGCTGCAATGATTTTTGTGTTTTTAGTAAAATACCCTATTATTGGTAAAAAATAAGTCCCCCTGTGTGTGTTATCGACGGGAATCGGAAAAACCCAACCAATTTAAAACTCACCAACAACCGGAACGGGGAAAAACATCGCCAAAATTGTAGCAGGGGATGCCCCTAAAATATCAATTCAACAGAAAAATTATTTGTTTACGTTCAAAAGCAAATAGATAAAGCTACTTACACACGCTTCAGTCACGTCAAAACATTGGAATTGATCCTTGCAATATTTCTAAACTGTTATTTTTTTATTGAATCGTGTAAATTTTTTTTTTTTACTTAAATTTTTAATTAAAAGCTAGGAAAAAATACCTCTAAATTTTTTTTTACAATTGTACCTATGTAAAGAATACTAACGTAAAACGAATATTATTTTTCAGAATTTGGAAATTTTGTGAAAATTACTTAATTAATGGTTCCAATGTTTGTAAATATGTGAGTACCATTTACCTAAATTTCTTTATGAAATTAATAAGTTTACCTCTGCTGGTGATACTTTGTTCTTATAAGTAGCATACTCTGGGTGCATCGTCCTCACATAATATTAAATTAATTTTTGTATAGGTACCAAATTTTGTAAAATCATTATTTGAAAAGAGTAACTATGGAGTTTCTTGTCCGTTCTTCTCCATAAGAATCTACCTTTCCGAATGGACAGTAGAGTTACTTTATTAATGTAACATTATTATTTTACTGAACTGTAAACGATGACGTTCAAAAGTGCCGTTTAATGGCCTAATTGAAATAAACGTTTTGACTTTGACTTTGACTTTGTCAATCGGTTCATAAATAAAAAAGTTATGCCACAAATCACGTCGAACATTTGTTAAACTATCTATATTTATCTATTCTTTCTCTGTTCAGTAGCATTGACTGAAACTTTATAAAACTTCATAATCTTAAAATAAAAATGTCTGCCCCAAGTAACTATTCCACGCGGACGAAGTCCCGGGCAAAAGCTAGTCTAGAATATAAATATAAAGAATTTTCTTCCAAATCCGATTCGTAGTTCCAGAGATTAGCGCGTTCAAACAAACAAAAAAACTCTTCAGCTGCATTTTATTAGTATATAAGAATAGGTATAGTATATAGACTAAAGGTGACGTAAATTATGTGAGTTTGTATTCTCCCTTATGCTCCAAGAGCATCGGAGCAGCTATATAACACAGGCACAGAAAAGGGAGCATCAGTTTCGGTTAAGCAGTAACCAGCCTTAGTGTGCTGAACTGCGAGTGGTCATCGTCAAAAAAAAAAAAGGGAGCATCAGTTATTATTATAATATTGGCACAATGGCTGCTGTCTTCAGTTTGGTCATGTTTTTGGTTGTTTTTGACTCGACTTCATTCTCCGAGGGGGTAAGTGCTTACAAATCTGCACTACAGTCGTTTGCATTGACTGGCCTAGGTCTCGTTGTCCCAAGCGCGAATGCTGAACACGGAGTTCTGGGTTCGATTCCCATGACTGACCAAGAGTTAGTGATTTTTATAATTTTTCCTAAATTTCTTTATAATAGTGTTTCAAAATTATTATGACTACCTGAATTCGAATAATAAGTCAGTACGATCCATAGTCATCAACCAGGTGAACGATCAAACTAATGTACCTATTATACTCGTATAATAAGTAGTAAAATTTTGTTTAGTTTATAAAGGCCGATGTTATTAATATTTTTCCTTTTGCATTCAATTTAATTATGAAGCACTCTGATCCATTGTCTACAAAAACAATACCTACCCAGTACCCACATTGTTGTTACTTAAGGGACTTACACATTAGATCGGCCGCCCGGTATCCACCGATCTACGCAGGATTAATGGCCCGTAGCTGAAACGTCATGTTACAAAGGCAAAAATGACGTTTCAGCTACTGGTGGTAGCTAATTTGACAGTTGGTTAAAGGTACGTTAAAGATACGTTATTAAAACGGGCCGTTAATCAACTCCAGTCACCTTACAGTCACACAAAAATATTTGTTTTATGTTATTAATAACATAAAACAAATATTTTATTAATATAATTAAACCTGTGCCTACCCCGTTGGAATATACCCTTAGGCGTGATTGCGATCCCGAAAATAGGCAGAGGTTCGCAATCACGCGATTGCTAGAACCTGCTGGATCAGTAACGCTACACATGCATGCGGGACACGCGAGAAATACGGGACTGAAAAAAAAAGTACTTAATATAAACGTAAGTATAAAGAAAAACGGGCGCAGACGTCGGTCTTTCTAAATATTTACTCCTCATTAGAAGGCAATGATACAACTTGTCCTAAGTAAGTTCTAATTTGTCAAAGTCAAAAGGTTTATTTCAATAAGGCCATTAAACGGCACTTTTTACAGTTCAGTAAACCCTACAGCCCCATACTCGTACCATAGAAAATATAAGAAACACAACTTCTTTCATATATTGCGGTCTATGTCTACGTGATCGGTACACCTAATAATTGATTGTTTTCGGTTTTTTTTTTCGGCATGATATTTTTAAAAGAACATGTTGTATTTGAGCTGTAGATCAACTGTTTGATTGAAAGAACCGAGATTTATCTGATTAGGTAGGTATATGCGCGAATATTGAAACGTGATCAAACTGAACAATGTCAAGGAACGCTACGAGAGGGGATTCCCCACGAATCCATGAGCTTAAAAATTGGGGGGAGATTTTTTATTACCATCCAATTTTTTAACAGGCGTTAGTATCAATCAACGACACTGTGTATCCAAATATAACCTCCCAAATTCGAAGAATAAAATCAACAGTTGTTGCAGATTGTGTCGAGTTGTCGAGCAAAAATGTACTGAACAGCTTGTTTTTTTTTTTTTTTAAACAAAACCTATATTTTTTTGAAGTCCTGGATCCCAGGCCTTTGGGATTGAGATTTGTATGCGGTATTCGATTCACTAGTGAAGTCGGATCAGCTGACCGGTGACTTAGTTTTATCATCTACGGCAACCGGACTAATGTGACGGAGCTGTAATATAAATGCGTAGATCATGTTTACCACGCTTTACGCTTGCGGCACAATGCAGTTTAGTGATGGGAGTTGTGTGCATGTTACGTGCGTGTGACCATGTCTTGGAACTTGTATAAGTGTGTTAAGTAAATAAGGAGGTGGTGTTGGGTCCCCGACAAATGATTTTGTAAGTCATATATGATATGGAGGATATGATCCTAATCTTTACTTTACCTGTATTGTATTTTCGTCGACGCACTGTGAACAAAGAAAGCCGATGGTGAGACGTAGGTACCTACGTTTATTATGAACGTTGTTGACCGTTTCGTATAACTCGACAAAATATAGAGAACTTTATTTTTAGGATTAATAGGTCCAAAATCAAAAGTTATTTATTCAAATTAGGCTGAGTGCCAGCACTTTTTGAACGTCAATGTTCTACATTAAGACAGTCCCCCAAAACGCCTCCCGTCCAAATGCAAGACGGAACCCTTATGGGATCACTCTCACAGCCAATTCGCTCCGAATCTACTGGACCGATTCAGAAGAAATTCCTAGAGTGGGGCAACGTTTTTTTTAAAGAGAAGAGAAGCGAGAGAGTTCAAATTTCGTACACATAAGAGACGTCTCCAGAGACGAACGCGGACAGTAAATAATAAATTTTGAATATGGGGCACTTTTTGAAAAAATATAGAAAATTAAAAAAATAAATGTTTTTTAACTGTGCTACAAAACTTGCGACGTTTCAAATGAAAGGTACTGTTTGGGACTCAAATATTATTTTAATATTTTTAAAATAAATATATTGAAAGTTATTTAAAAAAAATAGATGGAAAATACAGAAAATAGTTCTATAATATTAATTAATTTTACTTAGATTGGCCTGGTTTTTTCTCATATGGAAAAGTTGGTCCTTTAGAAAGATGTTCATACCGTGAAGTATTGCCAATTAATTAAAATTCACCGTGTGTAATGGGAACACGGCAAAATAAGTAAATAATTGTCAAATCAGATGTCACTGGGTCGAAAAAGCTGTGACGAAATCGAGCTCCAACCCATTATGATTGGGAAAAAACTCCCGAGTTCACTCGACCAGTCGCAGTTTTTTGCCAAATTAATAGATAAGTAATTATGAATTGTCTCAAATTAAATAACTCAAGATAAGAATTCACATTTGACCGAGTTGTCGTACTATATTTTTATCTGCGATTCGATTCACTAACGCTTGACCTGCCACTTCAATCCGAGCATATAAATGCGAAAGTTAGTTAGTTTGTTACGCATTTCCGCGTAAATCGTTGACACGATTTTTATGAATTTTGGTACAAAGATAGATGAGAGCCTGGAGACGGTTATAGGCTACCTCAACGCGTGCAAAACGCTAGTAGGGAATATAAGGTTTGCTTGTAAAGCGTCAGGTCTTCTCCTATAGTTACAATAAAATCCCCTTTTCCAATGTTCCGTGACCCAAGCGACACCCGCGTCACGCGTCATAATGGACTAAAATATAATGCAAAAAGTTGTAGGTATTTCTCATCCTTTTGAGTATTGTTTCTATGACGAGAATCATGACGAAATCCTACCAACTATACATACATATCCTCTTACTGTGTACTTAGGTACTCCCGAAAACGCTAATTGCGAAAGTGGTGACTAAGTACTACGGACTAGTTGCTTTAGAAAACCCATGTTTTTTGCCGTTCCCGGGTATCGAATCTAGCAGTTTGGAAGCGGGTTTTTCCTAGATTAAACTTATATAAACTTCTAAGTCAATGCAATAAAAAAACTACGACCGACTATAGGGATACTTTTCGCTGACAGAACAAACTAATTGTATATTTGCAGTTGAAGAATTGACCGTCACATAGATCGATGTTTGGGAGATTTTTTTTTCAGCTACAGATTTAAGTTTGTCCTTCAATCCTAATTATCTTTTCGTCAGAGTAATGAGTGCTTTCATTGTTTACAAACTTCAGTAGGTACCTAATGTAGGTACCCATTTAAAATCGAGACTCGATTTCCGTAATAGACGAACTATCTAAATACGAGGTTGTACGGAACCCTCTCGTCGGTGCGCGAGTCACACTCGCACTTGGACGGTTTTTAGGGTTCCGAACCTCTATATGGAAAAACGGAACCCTTACCTATAGGATCACTTGGTTGTCTGTCTGTCACAGCCAATTTTCTCCTAACCTACTGGACCGAATCAGTTGAAATGTGGTACACCCAAACGTGTAACGAAAATAAATAAATTTTGAAACTGGGGTTAGGTACTTATTGGGAACAAATTAGAAAAAAAAAGGTTTTCCAACTGTATCTACCGTGTGACCTATCAATGTAGGGCGCAAAATGAAAGTGCGTAGCGTGAGGGTACCGAATATTTTTTTTCATTATTTTAAATTACATGAAAAATGTCCATTCCTCCCGCTTATCTCCTAAACTACTAGTCTAAAAATTATGAAAAAAAAATACCGAATGGTCTTTGCCTAAAGATTACAGGAAAACCTCGTCTTTGGTTTGAACACAGATATTTGGGGTTCCTCATCCGTCACATTTCCGTACCTTTTAGGATCACTCTTGTCCACAACCAATTTGTTCGGATCTACTGGACCGATTCTTTTCAAAGAAAAAAGGATTTTGCTAACATGCTTGGACTTGTAAAATCTAATAAAACGTAAATTGATGAAACATACATTTGTCGTTTAATTCGCCTTTATAAATATAACTAAGTACGGCCTTCAATATATTTTAAATAGGTCGGAGAATCAAGTAACTAAGAAAAATGTTTTTGAGGTTATGTTTATCTATTATTTATCTGTAGCATTTATGTTTTCTACTCTATGATAAGAAGAGTTCACGCCAGATAAGTCTAAAACAGAAACCAAAGAGTATAATAATATGGGAGCAGAACACAGTCTTCGCCGAAACTACAATAACACGGTCAGCGCGTCAATTTTTTGTTTACTTGTCAAACATTGGAGAGACGTATTCGATCAATTTATGACACTGACGACTTTTAGATGTAAAATCAATATTTTTTTTCATTTAATTCATGACTTTACAACAATTTACCGCGAAGTAACATCAAATTCTATTAGTGGCTAAGTTTATTATAATAAGAGTTTATACGGTTCACATTGCCTGGGATTTAATACGATTAAGAAATAAAATCATCATAGACTTTAGAAAAAGTCTGGACTTCTTTAGTAACGTAAGTAATTAATTAAGCATGCGTTCGAAGTTAGATATTTTATACTGCGTTCTGATCAATCGAGCAGTATTTTTTTTTAAAGATTTACTATTTTCTCCCAGCTTTAAAAAATAAACGAAGAAATCCAATAATTACATTAACAATGCACTAAATATTGGTGACGGTTTCAGGTTGGTACGAATTCCTGTTTTTTCCTAGTCCTAAGTGTTCTTTGGTACCTACACATATTTTAACTTTAGATTGACTTGGGTCATCAGGGTCACACGGACAGTAAAGTAATCAAAAATCAATTTTGAATATCGGACACTTTTGTGGAACAAATTAGAAAATTAAAAATAATAATTAGGTAGATAGGTTAGGTAAGTAGTAATGAATGAATGTAGGCTTATTGTGAGGATCCCAAATATATTTTAGCATTATTTAAAATAAATAGTTTTAGTTATTTAAGAAAATACATGAAAATTTAGTCTTTTATATCCTTTTCTCCGTAACTACTGAGTCTAAAACTGTTTATTTAAGAAGTTATTTTGCACTTGTTTTTTATCAGGGTTCCGTACCCGAAGGGTACCCAACCGAAAGAAAGAAGCATCCGCAGTCCGTCCGCCTGTCTGTCAGAGGGCTGTATCTCATGAACAGCAACAGGATAGGTAGACAGTTGTCATTTTCACGGAGTACGTATTTCTGTTGCTGCTATAACAGCGAATTATAAAGATAAAATTAAACATTAGGGGTCACTCATACAAGAAACATGAGTTTTTCGGTTAATTGTATGAAACCCTTCGTGTACGAGTTAGACTCCAAGTGCGAGTCAGTTTTTTCTTGGAAGTCGGTTGTTTTTTATAACAGATAACTTTATCTTCTTCTAGGGGTAAACTGAGCAGTTTTATCGAAGTCACATTTGAACTCAAAACTAAATAAAACAAGCTTGTATATAGTTGTAGATACATAATTCGTCTATTATGGGAATTGAGTCTCGATTTTTTCCGAGTAAATATATATTATGTCGTGGCCTCATGAAATGAAAACTTCAAAAATATTATCGACGACGCGAAGCCCAGCAGCGGGGCTCCCATTTCTGTCTACAGGGCTTAAAGGAACCTGACATGAATGGTGACCATCCCATTCGAACCTAGCCTATCCTTGTGGGAGTGCCCTAAGTTCCTTCAAATCTAACCTAAACTTATCTCGGCCACATCATGAAATGGCAAATTCTACGATATGACCACGACATATTATACATTACCTACTCAAGTGTATAAACTATGTAAGACTCTCATTACTCTGACAAACAGATAAGTAAGAATGACAAACTTAACTTTTCAGTGGAAAAAATGTTCTCCTATACAAGGATGTACGTCACGGTCGATTCTTCAACTGCGAATAAAAAGTTTGTAATCGTAAAAAGTGTTTTTCGTGTGATAAAACTACAAATTAACACTTTTCAGATCATTTCTTTTTTTAAAGTTCTTGCCATTTTTCATGATTGTATCAACGAAGAGTAGGTACCCTATAGGCATTGATTTACTTACGAGTACCAAAATATATATATATGGCCGGACCTTTTTATTGCGTTGACTTAGAAGCTTGATTGTTTTAGGGCACCAAGAGGCCATAGACCTACGTATTTGATATTAATTTCAACATGATACCTCCACCCGTTCCTGAGAAAAAAAAACAAGTCGTGTTAGACCGACAGACATCGAAGTGATCCTATAAGGGTTCCGTTTTTCCTTTTTTGGTACGGAACCCTAAAAAAAATCAAAACACTCGATACTGGATATTATTGCCCCTACTGTAAGGTTCAGAATCCTAATAACACACAAGTGGTTTTCCCATTTGTCTCTCCATTGCTTTAATGATTCCTATTCTTATATAACTCGCATACAATAAAACCCCGAGTTTGTAATAATTGCCAACAGTCTTGACGCGACTTCAGTGACATGCGGATCCCAGTGCAAGATAGCGAACACATTACTATCATGGGTTATGTGAGTTTTACATTTATTTTTTAAGCAATAAATTGACATAAATAGCGTTATTGTAGTAAATATTTCTGCTGAACATGGTCTTGGTCTTTCTACATTTATTTGTGTTAAGCATATTGTTAAAATTTTATTTGGTTTTTATTTTTGTTACGCATATTCTGTAACTTCGACTCTTGCACGGTACCTCTGTAAAAGCTAATTCTAGCCGTGGAAGGGGCCTGGTGACCTGTAACACAGGTTTTTCCCAAAAACCTATATCAGGCACCAGTCTCTCACAAGGTGGAATACAGGTGAGACATTTTTGTACACATTAACTTTAAGTCAGCTTTGTGAAGAGAGAATAAATGACACTTATTATTATTATTATTATGTATTATTGGGTTCGATTCCCGGCTCCGTCAGTGTTATTGGGTTTTTAGGGTTCCGTAGTCAATAAGGTTATAGTTTCGCCATATCCGTCTGTCTATCAGTGTGTCTGTCCGTATATACATAGTACCTAATCACGCCGACAAAGTGGTAAAATTAAATCTTTAAATACATTTTTGTTTAGGAAAAAATAAACTATCGCTACTACATGGGAAGGGAAACATGTAGAGGCGATGATTTTTTTTATCGTTTACCCCATATTGTGGGGCGTCGTTGGATAGGTCGTTTAAAAATAATGAGCGTTTGCAAAACCATTTTTCCATCCAAGGATCCGTTTGCGAAATATTAAGCTTCAAAGTGCTAATTTTTGTTAGAGTCCAGTGTCCCCCCCCCCGCTCTGCCAGCCAAATGGTTATTTAAAACAACAACATTAACGAATTTAAAAGGAAAACTTTCTTCTTTAACGAGTTAATGAGTAATAGTCGACCAACTCATAAAGTGGAACTGGGTAAGTAAAAAAATCCTAATAATTGCGCCTGCGCAACTGCGAGTATTGCGACCAAAAATTGTATAGGTACATTTGTGTACACGTGTTCAGTGATTTGATAAATGAAGGGAGACGAGCTTTTGGCGAAAACATTGGTTATCAGTTTACCAAATTGGACCAGTTCTTCGTTTGTCCCTCATGCAACTTAGATAAACCGCTAAGTGTGAGTCGGACCCGCGTGCAAAGGGTTCCGAAAGATTCTTTTTTAACATGTTACTTTTAGGTTTTCCTGTAATCTATAAGTATCCTATCTATTATCGGTATTTTTAATCAGTGGTTTCGGAGATAAGTGGTAAATTTTCATCTATTTTCTTTAATAACTTCGGAATGGAATATTTTAAAATTATGGAAAAGTATATTTATTAATGAAACCCTTACGATGAGCTCTTTTATTTGATACATCACATGGTGCAGTTGAAATTGTCCCCCGAAAAGAGACCCCATTTTCAAAATTATATTAAGTAAGTACTTCGAAGGTTACCAAATTATTATTATTATTTTATTTTGACCAAGTTTCAACTGATCGGTCCGGTAGAATCTGTAAAAATCAGCTGTGATAGACGGGCAGACAGACAGACACACGAGTGATCCCATAAGGGTTTTTCCATACTTACATGCATACATAGCGAGGCGTACCTAAACAAACTTGCTTTTCCAATTCACACTGGCTGAATAGTCGACATCGGCAATGTTTGCCAGAAATAAAAAAAAATAGATTCACACCATTTTAGCTTACCAAGACATGACGAGAGAAGCGAGAGAGATGTACCTGCAAATAATCACGAAGTTCAACCATCTGGCTCAAAGGCCGTATTATGAAAAACAGTTTTAGGTGCACGACAGAGATGGCGCGCGTGCAATTTTTTAGTTTCGCACGTACTGCGAAAAGAAATCGTGATTTGAAAGTTTGCGATTTAATTTCGTCGTGCTTGACTGCAGCTTGACTCGCATTTAGCACTCCTATGAATGCGTTGTTTATATTGATTCTGACACTACTCCATTGCGCACTGCGATAGTTATCTCTGGCGATTTATTGCACCAATAAATTGTTATATTTACCTCCAAGCACGTAGGTATGCCTTACAGCCAACATTCATAACTATTAATAGGTGTCTAAAACAAAGCATAGATTGTAGGTACCTATATTACTTTAGAACAATTCAAATACATATTTTTTCTGCTTTGCCCTATAAAACTGTTGATCACTAATAAAGGACGTATATCTAACTAAACGAACTTATTACATGCACATAACGCACATAACCAATAGTATCGTGCGCGGGAATCGAACCTAGGCCAATCGGCTACGTTGTGGTTTTTAGGGTTCCGTAGTCAACAGGTTCCTCCCTTATAGTTTCGCCATGTCCGTGTCAGACATGCATGAAAGTTGGAATTTGGTATTGGTATACATATTTATCACGCCGACAAAGTAGAAAAATAAAAATATTTTTTTAGGGTAAAAAAAAAACATCGCAATCTACGTGTACGTGCACGTAAGCACGTACACGTAGATTTCTCCACAGATATAAACACGGCTTGGATCAACTCGGTAGGTTTGAACTTGTGACCCTTTTGTCATGCTGGATGCCAGATGACAATAGGAATATTTTATTACCCGACTGCGCCAGAAGGAGGGTTATGTTTTCGAGTGTATGTTAGTACTTACCTATGTTTGTTTGTATGTATGTGTATTTCTTTGGCACGGTCTGTAGCCTAAACGGCTTGATATATTTTCGCTTCAGAGGTGTCGTTAGATTCGTCTTTACACAATCAACTCAACCAGTGAGACTTATTGAATTACTTATATTAGAAAAATTAAAATGGCGGTTTTTTAGCGTCATATTATGTCTTCAAAACAGTGATTTCTCAAAACCTATCGAGTGGGGTATCAAGATAAAGAGCTCGAGGAGACGATTCCAAAAATGTAACTCACAAAAAAACTAGGTAATTTGTCGATCATCCGACCGCTAAAAACGACTTAAAAGTTCCAAACCAGTCGCTTTTCAAGCAGTTCCATCACAGATTTGATGCCAATATATTGGTGGCATCAAATCTGTGATTGAATAGTCTGATGCCATTGGCAGTAGGTACCAATACCAACTACTTCAGCCTGCTTGAAAAGCGACTTGTTTGGAACGTTTTAGTCGTTTTTAGCGG
>NDFZ01001176.1:0-13009 GCA_002192655.3 Mamestra configurata | reverse complement strand
ATAGCACAGGCTCTGCCTAGTTTGGGATCGGATGACCGTGTGTGAGTTGTCCCAAGATATAACAAGATATTAAGATATTATTATTGTCAGCCACATGATCACTTTCCATCAGGTGCGATGGTGGTCACTTTGGACAGTACGGAACCCTTAATACACGACTTTGATTCACACTTTTCCAGTACCTTACAATGAAAAACTATCGGAGACGCCAGCCACTAGTTCGATCCAGCCCGTCCCTAGCTGTCCTCCCCCCACCGACGCCCTAAGCCGAGGCCCGTACCCCTCAGGGGGTGCCCTTAGCGTGTAGTCGCTTAGTTTGTAAGTTTTTTATAAGCCCTGGCTGGAGGCTGGAGGTTAATATTATATTAAGGCCACCACAGGCAATCTCTGTTAAGTAGTCGACAACCTTATAGGTTGAACTGCGAGACGCCACTCAAAAAAAAAAGACGCTAGCTTGTTGACTCACAAATGCCAACCAGCTCATCACCATGTTTTCCCACTCAGGAAATCACATACCCAGAAAATTACTTTCCCGTCTCTTAGATCAGCATTTTAAACGTCCATTTAGCATATGTAGTTAACATTTTTTTGTGCTGGCAACATTTTTCCAAAGAAACAATATTATCGACGCTAGTTAACAGTCGTTAGTTGGCAGTGTTGCCATGTAAGGTGATGTGCGGTTTTGTTTTTGTGGGGAATGGACAGGGAGGGATTAAGAGTAGGTTTTATTTAATTTATTTGGTTGGCTTTTGTTTTTTTTATAGTATATAAAAGATAGTAAAAAATATGAACATATGTATAAATGTATAGCGGAATAAATAGGGGAGGGGAATAACTCATAGGGTATCGAAAAATCCCTCTTAATCGCTGTCAACGGGAAAATTGCTTAGAAAACTTTAGACATTGCCTCGTTGAATGTCAATGCTGATTGGTTGGCCAGCCTCTGGTCACGTGAAGAGTCGACTAACTATACTAGCTGAAATTTTAATGGTTGTTTTTGATGAAAAATAATAAATTTAAAATCAAGAAATAGCAAAATGACAATGTGATAAACCAGAAAAAATACTACGTTCGAGAGCTTATTTTGCTCTGAACATTTATGAATCGCTTTTCACTTTGTCAGCGCGCCGCCGCTCTGCCAGTAGTACCTACGTCACGTCTAGTGAGTTACTATTGCTTCTCACGCATTCAAGTTTATGATTAAAAAAAAAAGTATTAGTACAGTATTTGAAAAAAAAACTGTTTTTATTTTTTATGTTTAACTTTATGTTTCGATAGTACTACTGATGGCTAATCGTTCTGCCGCGGGAAAACAACCATTACAATTTCAGCGTGTATAAAGTTGTTTAAGTTTATCTATCAAATAAACCAATATTCAAGTAGTCGTCAAAGCGCGCCACTACATTGGTTACAATGAACTTTGCGTTTTTTCGATATATTTTAAAGTTCTCTAAATCATAGTTAAAGACTCGCGTTTGACCACAATCTCACCTGATGGTAAGCGATGGAGCACGCTTGTCTAGAAGTAACCAATTCACTCTTGACTTGAAGACTGCCAGGTTGTAGCTATTAGGAAACACAGACCCTGGCAGAGAGTTCCACTCCTTAGATGAGCGCACAAAGAAAGTATTCCCAAAATGTTTTGGGTTTTCAATATAAATTAAATACTGAACCCAGTTCGTCTCTGTGTAAACTTCTAAGAAAATACATATTACTATATTAGTCTTGGGAGCATATCCGCATTTTTCTCCACCGTACATTCTTACAAACTACTTTGCTTCGAACGCTTCCTTTGCGAATTTAAAGAGCTTATACAGTCGTAGTAATGTACAGTCGACAAAGCTATTTGGAATACAGGCAAAAATATTAATTGTTCCACTGCACTGCCATTATTTATTTCTAAGACTTATTAAGTTAATGACATACTTACGAGTGTGGTGTAAAATAATTGTCTACTCAGCACACGTGAGTGTGTCATTATTTCATTCAGTCATATTATCGTTGTTTAAAAGTAGTTGCAAGTTAGCTGCCTGCATACCAAATAGCTTTGTTGACTGTACGTAGTCGTAATGGCATTTGTTAGGTTTTTCGTGTATTTCTCGGTTGAGAATTTGCTGGTCCATAATGTAGATGAACGGGCGAGTTTTATAATCATTGTTTAAGTTAATTCCGGATCTAAAACTCGCTTTTAAAAAGCGACTTAAACCATTGTCCAGTTGAACAAATTGCTACAAGTTGTTAAAAATAGAGTAATAGTGGCGATATATTTATTGTTGCTACATGCTGGCGTTCCTGTAAATTTGTTCAATGTTTTTATATGCCCAAGTTTTTATTTATTCTTAGGCTCGAGTTGGACCTCAATCTCACCTGCCGGAAAGCGATGATGTGGTCGAGGATGGAGCACGCTTGCCTAGAAGTAACCTGTTCACTCTTGACTTGAATCTCAAAAGTAAGCAATTAAAATTGCCCGCTCATCCTTAGATTTTCTCGTTTTAGACTATTCGATACAAATCTTAAAAAAAATCATCGCACGTTAGTTTCTTGCCAATCAATCGCTTAATTTGGCTAAAGACCCTTATCCGCCATTCTTGGACTACGTGACATTTCAAAATGGCGACAGAAATGTCGTTAAGCACAGTTCAGGCGGCCATTTTGTTTTTTTTTTCTAAATCCAAGAAGTAGTTAGTTATTTTATGTCTTAGTTAAGAGATACCCTGGAGGTTCTCCTTGGGGGGCGAAAAATTTATATGATGTAACAACATTTACGCCAGTATTCCTCGAAGTAGCCAGCAGATAAATGGTCACAGTCCATCAGGAGCATGCAGGATCTATAGGTAGCATCACAGAAGTGTCAATGTCAAGTATTTATGTCACCGTATAATAGCAAACTCCGTAAGATTATAAAATAACTTGAGAGATTGTAAACTCTCGATAAATTGTCTACTGAACATTTGGAATACTTTTTACGCATCAAAATTTGACAGTCTATAATCTCGCGAAGTCATTCCGAGAAATTGTGGATTATAATAAAATGGCGGAATGACAGCTCACTTCGTGATCACGTGACATCTAGATAATATGGATTGACAGCTCACCTCGTGATCACTTCACCCAAGCCTTTACTTCGACATGTTTATAAAATCAACCGGCAGGTTGGGTGTGGTTAATTCATTGCTTTATATTGTCATCCCTTGAAACAAAGTTGCAGAATTTTCTTAAAATAAACTTTACTTGTTTCTTTGTCCATTCAATATAAAACCTTAAAATTTTGTAGATCAATAAAATGTCCCTAAACCAGTTTTAAGCAACAAAAAACATTCATTTCACATCAAAAACGTGATCCTTACTAATCCAACGAGTAACCAAACTTTTATATTTATGGCAAAAATTACCACGAAAACACACGGCTTACTATAACCCTTATAATGTTTACATAAGGTTTATTTTCCTTTAGATGTTATGAGGAGAGTAGAAATCGTTAAAATTGAGAATTTTTTTTTCAAAATCGTAAAATGTGTTTTGCATGCGGGACCCATATAGTTGGGCTGAAATACTGTCAATGTTCTGTGGTCATATTTGTGGTTTTAGATATACATATAGGTCATATGGGTGTACTTAAAAAGTTGTAAAAGTGTATGTATGTTATAAAATTTGTATTTCCGTCTGTTTTGCAAGATTTTAGGACTTAAATGATTGAGCTCGATAAATCTGTTGTAACTTCTTGGTTTTTTTTTATGGATGTGATATCATCAAATGACTCCTTGTGCTCTGGGTGAAACGGAAGGGCGTGTCAGACTCTTACTGACTAAAACCCATCCGTGTTCCTTCTAATGCCGTTTGAGTTCTAGGGCCGCGGTGACTCTTTCGAACAAATTGGTCTGGCCCTAGTAGTCCGGTCAATTTAGACATCCGAGGCTTTCAACTTTTTGAATTGTTATATCTCAAAAACGGTGGCTCTTAGGAAAAAAAGTATTAAATAATTTTTTATAGATAATTATCTCATCTACAATTTTTGTCAGGGCTAATTTTATGGTAAAACTCACCGTTTTGCTGTAAATCGTGAAAAACCCGTTTTTGTGACCTTTGACCCCGAGTAAAAAGTTAAATAATTCAAAAGAGTGTCCGTGGAGTTTCTTGCACGTTCTTCTCCATAGAGATCTACGCTTTCGAACGTGCAAATAGCTTCATGTTTTTGACGGACTGACTTTGACAATTTAAAAGTACCTGATAATGGTTTATTTGAAATAAATGCTTTGACTTTGACTTTGAGTAAATTATTCCAGGTATCGAATCGATGTGGACTTTTTAGATTTCATTTATGATGGTGTTTTGAGCAATCCTACCAATTTTCAGCTGGGTGCGAATTTTTGTAACCTCACTCCTATTTTTTGGTCTAATTTTACCGGACTATAGTGGGCCCCGTCTACTGCTGACACCTCTTCCTAACTTGGTCTTGCTCGACTTCTATTGTAATTGTATTGTACTCAGCTGACTGTTATATTATAGTATTTTCTGCCGCCATTAGAAAAAAGGTCGTATCTGTACTAAACGAAATAATCGATTTCCGACCTTATTGTGTTTGCATGCGTAGTTAGATTTCGGAATTCTAGTTAATATGCATAAAATCTAAGTTAGAGCGATGTATTGATTATTCATATGTTTCATCATATTAGCCGAAATGCAAGCATCATATGTTCACTGCTGGACATGGGCCTCCCCCAAGTGTCGCCACAACAACCGGTCCTGTGCGTCTCGCATCCATCGGCTATCCGCAACCCTCACCAGGTCATCGGTCCACCTTGTGGGAGGCCGAGCTAACGCTGCGTCTTCCGTTACGCGGTCGTCACTCCAGAACTTTTCCAGAATTTCATATGTATACTTGTTAGTGTCGCGTATCATATATTTTGCAAATTGCAAAAAACTCAAGAAAATTTGAATTTCGCGGGCTATCACTACGGATCCCCCTTAACTTATTATCTTAATTTCGGAAATCGGTTGCTTACAACGCGACGGCAGTTTCGCATGGAGCGACTGCTTTTCTGACCTCCAAAATCCAATATCTGGATTTTCTTACACGTTCTTCTCCATAGAGATCTACACTTACGAACATCAGGTTTTTAACTAACTGAATTATTATTTGACAATTCAAAAGTGCCTGTTTAATCAATGCTTTGAATTTTGAATATTGAAACTGGGTAACACGGTTCTTCTTGGCAAACTGCAGTCAGGTTGTCTGGCTTTTGATCAGCTATAAATACTGTCAACGAAAGGCTATGCTTGGGACCCAAAGTACGGTTGTTAGGCTCATTTATATTTTTTTTATTGCGTGTGATTTTCGACGACAAATGAATTAGTGAGTGTTATGCGTTGTGATGGCATGTTTGTTTTATTGACTTCAAACTTTTATTTCGAAAAATGCTTCTGGTTGAGCAGAATAAACAATCATTCCTTATTTCTGGTGAATATATTTATGGTGAATTTATTATTATATTAATTTCGGGGTACTTCTGTTCCTGTAACCGATCGGCTCGAGCTCCTAGGCATGGAGTTGACAACCAGTCTCAACTTTGGTGCCACCATTGAGCACAAAGCCCAAACTGCGGCCAAAAAGCTGGGCATCCTAAATAGAGTGAAGCGATACTTCACGCCTGGACAGCTTTTAACCCTCTACAAAGCACAAGTCCGATCCTGCATGGAGTATTGCAGCCACCTTTGGGATGGCTCAGCTAAATACCAACTTGCCGCGCTTGACTCGGTGGAACACAGAGCTAAAAGGCTCATTGGCGACGTAAGGCTGGTGGATGCCAAGCTGCACAGCTTGGCTCATCGCCGCAAGGTTGCCTGCTTGTCGGTCTTCTACAGATTGTACTTCGGGGAGAGTGTCCAGGAACTCCACGATCTCATCCCACCGGCCCCCTTCTACCATCGGACATCTAGACGCACTGCAAGTTACCATCCCTACCTTGTTGCTATTCCACCAATTCGCACTAAACGTTTCCAAACGTCTTTTATAATGCGCACAGCAAAGGAGTGGAACTCTTTGCCTGCGTCTGTGTTTCCGAACGCATACAACCCTAATCTCTTCAAAATTAGAGTGAACAGGCTTCTTCTGGGTAAGCTCGCTCCATCGTCGACTTTGTCTCTGTCATCTATGACCTAGACTAGAGTCAAGAGCAACCCCATATTAAATAAAAAAAAAGTATGTGGTAGTGTGTGGTGCTTAACCCTTCGAGAATAATACATATAAACGTATAAAATAAACAGTCAAAATTAAAAACATTTTCACCTCTCCTACAAATATTCATAGCACACTCATCGGAGCGCGCGTTTATGTCTTTTGTGTGAGTTTCTCTTTGTTATACAAAAGACATCAACGCGCACCAACAATTTTGTAATATGTAACGTCGATGATTTCTCAATTTCTGTGTTTGACTTTCCGGATTCTCAGAAGCCAGAATACTGCCTTGCTGTGTATCGTGTTATCTGGAAAATGGGTTGTGGAGGTCAGGTAGGCAGACACTCAATATTCAATACTTTATTTGCATTCCAAAATGTGTAATAAGGTGGTAAATTTAAAAAAGAAATTGTGATCATTATGGATCCTATCGGGCACAGCAAAAAACAAATACATGTAGGAGATAGGAAGCTTTAAATAGCTAAAATTATATTTTCCAATAAAAATACTGGTATTCAGCTGCATGCGGTATACTGGAAGTCGAACCCAACATAGTTGGGAAAAAGCTAGGCAATTGATTTTCATGGTCAACATAATAAAGAGGATTTATAATAGAATCCTCTTTATTATGTTCACCATTCAAAAGTTTTCTAACATTTGGTTAACAACAAAACACTTAAATATTTTACAATCTAATCTACAACACTGCTGTTAAATATCCGTCAGGTTTGGTTTTACGGTCGTAACGGTCAGGATTCGATTCCTGGGTGTTGTAAAACAACTATGAAGTAACATTGCAGTTATCGTTTTGTTTTAAAGTAGAGTAAAGTGTGCATATAGTTTTCATAAACAAAAAAAAACAGCTGTTCAGCATATTTTTACTCGTGTGTATAACTTGAAAAGAATGGAACAGCTGATCCTTAGTATAACCCTATGTTGAAATCGACTTCAAGTCTAAACAGATACAGCTAAGTGCCAGCATTTTACAGAGCGACTTTCTTTCTTTCTGACCTCCACAACCCAGTCATACCATACCCTTGGAAAGACTGGTGTCAGATTCCCCACTTCCGACTACCCGTAACGAATGTCAAAGATACAACGGCTTAACGTGCTTTTCAAGACACGGAGTAATCTTGATATGTTAGATGGTCACCCATCCACGGATCGACCTAAGCCAGTATTGCTTAACCTTGAAGATCAACACGAGCTCTTCAATCACTTATATTGTCAATGCGTAGTAACTAAACTCATTCATAATTCAAAGTCATTTATTTACCTTAAATGCGGTATAATTTCGCCATAGATTGCTATGCAAATATTAATTGATGTATTGTGGTGTTTATAATAAGGCTATTGTTTAAACGCCTACCAGAAAAGTACCTATTTACTACAAAAAAAATCGAAATAGTTGCCAGAATGGATAAATGCTCACCAAAATCAAATTCGGTTGTTGTGGTTAAAAAAAAACAACCACGAAGGGGATAGCGGGGTCTGACTCGCTCGTTTCGCTCGCTCACTAGACCCCGCCATCCCCTTCTAACCTAACCTGTCCGAGTCGGGGTGTCCTAAGTCCCGAGCTCGCTCTTGCATCCAAGTTCTCCTAGTAACAGAAGTAACATTGTATTTCAGGGAAACAAGATTTGGTACCTAACCATTTATCCATTTTGGTAGGCAAAAAGAATATAAATACAACACATACAATTATTTTGATGAGTGTATGTTGGAACTTAAAACGTTGTTCCTTAGGCACCTCGGTATAGAGTGGGTTTATTTTATTTGAAGATAACATATTTAACTTGGTACGCATTTAAATTGTAGCCTTATAATAAGTATAACCACGATACAATTGAACAAGTCTTATTATAAAAATCGCGACCGCTCTCTCCACCGCTAATCGCTCCGCTTATGCACTAAGCTCGCTACCTAAACAAGTGGTGGACACTTCAGACAAACATTTTTTCTAACAATCGTTTATCATAATAAGGAGTAATCTATTCGGGACCCCTCCGGTTCATGTGACTCATCTTTTAGGGTTCTGTAAGGTGATTTTGGTGTTTGTGGAACCTTTATTTGTGACATTAAAAAAAGTGCCAGCACTTATGAATGTCAAATTTTGCATGAAGACAGTCCCCCAAAAAAATTCCCCAGCAATTCATCTGCCTGGTTAGATGATGGTGTGTGTGTGTGTATGTGTGTGTCACTGACTCGTTGGTCTAGTGGTCGACTCTTAGCATGCGGGTCCTAAGTTCACTTCCGAGTCGGGAAACTGCCTGGGTTTTTCTTCCAAGAATTTCTCAGTAGGAACTCGCTCGGAGTATGAATCTATGTGAATTAAAATATCTGGCGAAATAGGTGAAGACAGAACTGGCCGTCATGTTACGTAAAGTTAAATCGCTGTGGACAAAATTAGAATTTTTTGCGAAGTATCTGTTTTAAAATTATAACACGATTTGTTTAAATACAGCAATTATTTATTGTTTGAAGTTAATTAATTAATTAATTTATTTATTTCAGAAAAAAAATCTATTAGAAAATTTATACATGTCAACAAAATTAAAATCAAATTAATGATCTACAGACACTTTTTTGATTCCTAAAGATATTTTTTATACGCGTTTGTTTTGTACATAATTTAGTCTAGGCGTTTATTATAGTATGAAGGAGAAATAAATAATTTGTATTTACTTTGGGTATCATAAATTAATACATGTTAATAGATCTACAGAACCCATCAATACAACTACGCTTCGCGCTACCCAAACATTTTTTCACATCAAAGATTAAGGCAGGTCAGTTTACGATAAAACTTTTGTTTGGAAAACAGCCCTTTTTTCTGTTAGGACATAATCTGTGCCGTGGGTAGTCATTGTCGGAAGGTTGAAATATTTGAGCTCTTTATTATTAGGAGGTAGGCAGGGTTTTAAGTAGGAGAGTGACATCATTTTGACAGCGGTGTTGTCGATTTTTTGGAGTTTACTCCTTAAGGTGAAAGCGCCAGGATAGCCCGCGAAATTCAAATTGTCATACGTTTTTTTGCATTTTGCAGGCCAGTGTCAGGTTTTACGTTGATAAAAATACGATTGGCGACCGTAACACGTATTTATTTACAGAATTATCATCATTAAAATTTAAGAATAAAAATTAATAATAATATTGTGCCAAAAGGGCTTCAGCTCAGAATAATGTCAGGTGGCAACAGTAGGTTATATTCATATTACCACCTAACGCTGATTGTCAGCTGCAGCCCACGGGTACCATACGCTCGAACACGACTAGTAGTAGTAGTACCTAGTAATTGTAATAAAGATAAATAGGACCTTGGAGAAGAAAATACTAGGCATCCATATACGGGAGCAAGCTACCTTAGGATGATTTCCAAGTTCACACGGGCAATTACATAAGACATAAGCTAGTAAAGACGTCATCATCATCATCATCATCATCATCATCATATCAGCCGAAAGATGTCCACTGCTGGACATAGGCCTCCCTCTGTGGGTTTGCCATAATCGCCACGCTTGGCAGGCGGGTTGGCGATCGCAGTATAGCTGTTGCAATGCACAGAGAATGCTGCTGCCCATTCCCTGGTGAGTCCCTTAGTCGCCTCTTACGACACCCACGGGAAGTGAAGAATAAAGACTTAAGATTGTTTTTTTCTGTTGTAACTGTAAATAGTGTATTTGATTGGATTATCTTTAGTGAATTCCTCAAAACCTAGGGAAAAGATCAGTCGCAGAAAAACAAAACTCAAAAAATTACAAAGTTGTGAGTGTTATAAAGTTAGTGACAAACAGAGACGTCACTCACTAGCATCGCCATGTTGAATTTGTTTCATCTAGTACAAATGACATTTTGCATGACAACGATAGAAGAGTAACTTCAAATGCTTGTAACTCCTCTATTTTGCTATCAATTTTATTTATTTTTCCACAAATCGTACAATTTTAGTGATAGCTTTCGGATAAGTATGCATTCATCTCGATGTTTGTTTTTTTTATTTTTTTTATTTAATATGGGTTTGACTCTAGTCTAGGTCACAGATGACAGAGACAAAGTCGACAATGGAGCGAGCTTACCCAGAAGAAGCCTGTTCACCTGTGATAGTTGTTAAATACCCTACAGTTTTATTTATTTATTGAAACTTTATGTACAATAGTGGTACATGGCCGGACTTAATGCATCAAGACATTCTCTACTAGTCAACCTTTGGGTAATAAAGACTATACTGTGGTAGGTGTACAATAAATAAAAAAAAAATAAAAATAGAATTTTAACGTTTCGGAAAGAATATACAAATAATATATATAATAGTAAATATATATATTGTATATACATATATTATTATATATATTATTTGGGAAATATTATTATTATTTATATATGTTAAAATAATAAACTTTAATATGATATATAATAATCATGATTCATGACGAAAAACAACTAAGAATGACAAGCTTTTATATTTATAACCAGAAACAATAAATACAACTTCAAATGCTTAAAAGGTACTCTATTGCAGCAATACCCGTGAGGGACTGCAGTTTTACGATGCTTACGGTACGTCTATTCGATTCCTGAGTGGTGTAAAAGGACTAAGAAATGAAAATACAGTAACTGTTTTTGTTTTAAAATGTTATTCAACAAATTCTTCGTTTTCACTGTTATTTGAAACGTTTTGTGAGTTAACAATTGATAACAAGTTCTTTCTTTCTAATTTAAGGGTTTTAAATGGCCGCTTTTATGCGGTTCCATTTGCATTTGTTTTGTCCCTTTTACAAATGGAAACTGTTCTTTTTTGGGGTTCCGTTCGTTATTTAGCATATTTATTGATTGTATCACATTAGTTTTATAAAAACATAACATTCGTTATTTTTGTAAACAATTGCTCAAATATTTGTATGCCAGTAAATGGCGAAACATGTTAGATCATGATTCTAAAATAAGACCTTAGATGTACCATTTTTAAATGCTAATGAAATATTTAATTCTTATTTATGTTTACTTTTACCGTTTAGTCGCCACGTGGCCTATCCCAAGATAGGATCCTTGAATTTTTCCGCGGTAAAGTGCTCCTACAGACATACAAACAATTTTACTTTTTTATAATATAACTGTATATTATAAAAGAGGCCAAACCCGGTGTATACAACTTTTAATTGCAATATTTTTTTAAGCATATTTGCCATAATTCTATTGTTTAGTCTTTGCGATTTCATGTGATGTATAACATCTGCCGAATCTTTGTCTTTATGCTGCCTAAAAATGCGATACCGGTTGCTCGTGTTTTTCTTTAAAATAACGCAATATTTTATAGATATTCTTTTAACGTAATAATAAATATTTTGCTTTTAGTGTTTCAAATACACCACAATACGTTCCTTTAGATAACATAATAGAAAAATGTGGATCTGTTAAATTTGGAGGTCAATTAACGCTTTCGATTAATTGCCTAGAAAAAGATCGTCCAAACTATGATTATTTATGATACATGGCTTGCAGAGCCGTCTGATTAAAACCAGTGGTTTTTCTTAGTTCTACAGATTAATTCGATGAAGTCAAAAGTGGAATTCTTAAAACGGATCGATCACCTTTCACAGTAACAGCAGCACCTGCCATATGGGTTGTTTAAAGAAGAACAGTGAAATGACTTCACCTAATTGGTCAGTCGAAGCGTGGATCACTCTTCCGTCCAACAGTTTTTTTTTTGGCAAATCTCATTTCGTTCACCGAAATAGGACGTGTTACCAGAAAAAAAATCTAAAATAATTTGGTCTTTTTACAACCTGCTTAGGAACTTTTAAATAAAATAACTGAGAAAAATACAGTAGTGCTGGCCTTAAAAAGTATCCAAAACTAAATCGTGAGTCTTTAACTAACATAAGAACACCAAAAAAGTGCAAAGTTTGGCCATAAATTGAAATGGGGTGAAACATTACAAAACCATTTGGACACCTTATATTACACCCTTTATTATTATTATTTTACAGGACCTGTCTAATTGCTTGATTAACACAATTGATTTGTAATTATAAAAGGAGCGAATGCACTGTTCAATTTTTTTTTCTCTAAATATCTTAATCGAACAAAAAAGATATGAGATCTAAAAATAAACAGTCTGAAAAAAAAAATACTCAAGAGACCTCGTTATTTCGTTACAATTATTTTGAAAAATAATCTTGTGTGAAATTAGCACAATTTAAAAACAAAAAATCCTTAGCCTATTGTGTCCCACTGCTGGGCAAAGGCCCCCATATCCTTCCAGACATTATTTTCTTGCGCCACGNTCTCGCGCCACCTCGAACCAGCCTTCGCGGTGTGCATCCAGATCATCTCGCCACCGCTTTCTGGGCCGGCCTCGGCGACGCCGTCCATCCTCTGGCACCCATTGCGCTATTGACAAAAACAAAATTTTTGAACCATAATGCTTCATTTAATCTGATTGGCAGATTCTACCATTCTATAAACATTTTCCATAAAAAATTGAATTTAAATATCTATACCAGGGGTTCCCAAAGTGTGCGCCGCGGCGCCCCGTTGCGCCGTAGAAAGTACAGAAAGGAAAAATAAACAGTTCAAAACCCGCTCGCTGCTTAGTATTTGTATTTTCTTTTTGTGTATCAATATTTGAAAAGTACTCAACATCATACTGTGGTGATTTTAATTTTTGTGCCTAGTATAATTGTAACCTATTTTGGCAAGCTAGGGCGCCGCCGGGACATAATACTAAACGGTGTTAGCGCGCCACGGATTGAAATAGTTTGGGAACCCCTGATCTATACTAATATAATAAACCTGAAGACTTTGTTTGTCGTTTTGAACGCGCTAATCTCTGGA
>NDFZ01001173.1:0-13008 GCA_002192655.3 Mamestra configurata | reverse complement strand
GGCCCAAGACCGAACCCTGCGGAACACCGCATGACATGGGGCGCTGGTATCTACCATCGCGTCTCAGATAGGTGACACACTTTTCCGCCAAATAAGCCCCGACGACGCGGCGGAGGTAGGAAGGCACTCGATGATATCGTAAGCCCTCCCGAATACAACTCCAGGGCAGGGTGTTGAAGGCGTTGGAGATGTCCAAGGACACCGCCAACAACACACCGCCCCGCGACACCGCTTCCTCCGCCAGGACTCTCACTCGGGATATCGCCGTCACAGTGGAGCGCCCTTGCCGAAAGCCGTACTGGCATTCGGCCAGGTCCGGCCCCTCTCCGCACAAGTGGCCGACGAGGCGGGCTGCGACTATCCGCTCAAACAGCTTTCCCACCTAGTCGAGCAGCACTATGGAATATAATATAACCTGGGACAACTCACACACGGTCATCCGATCCCAAACTAGGCAGAGCCTGTGCTATGGCAACCAGACAATTAAATCCTTATCCTTTTGTTCTTCTTTTTACATGAGTCGCTTAAATATTTTATAGCTTACCGAGAATGATTGTCATAGGAAAATTTTGTTAGAAAGTAAAACAAAAAGGTAGAAACAGAAGTGACATGCATACATATTAATTTAACTTAAACTAAAGGTCAGTAACGATAGCATTAGTAGTAGTCGGCTAGGCAAGCGTGGCCTCATGTTTAAAATCAAAACGTCAAGTGTGTTTTTCTCATGGCACCCACGTCATCCTAAGCTCGTCGTTGAATTTTTTTATCCGTGGTAGTGTTGCCAGCGCTCGTGCTTACGGAATATAATCCATCTTATCTTATTATTCTTGCTACCTACCTTACGTCTTATCCACTGAAAGAACGCCCAGAGGGGTACTATATATCAACGTCGTTTATTTTTATCAACATGTTGACAATTTTATCTAAACTTATCGGGAAAATGTATTGAATTTATCCAAAACGATTTAAAGAATACGTACCTTCCTACTTCATCTAGATACTGCTATTGCGCCTCAACCTTTGTTTGAATGATGCTTAACGACTGAATGTACTTTTATTTTAAGGTACCAATTCATCATTTCAGTCGAAAAACGTCCACTGTTGGACATAGGTCTCCCCCAAGCGTCGCTATGCTTCTCGCATGTAACGGATTCCTTCACCAACTCATTGGTTCTCTTTGAGGCAGACATTCAGAAAGAATGAAAGAGTTTATTTGCGACAAGCGTGACGCAAAACAAAAAAATAAATTAAACTAAATCAAAAAGTTATGCAAGTTTGGAAGATATGCGTCACGATCGCGCAAAACGGCCATCGCTCAGCATAATGCTGGGACTCGTGTGCGAGACAGCCACAGCGCTGCTTTTCAGCAACAACCAGCGTTGACAGAATGACATTCAAACTTTGCGCTTAATCGCACGACCTCCGAAAAATTCCATCCTTTCTGCGAATAATGAACGTCTTTTATAATGCGCACAGCAAAGGAGAGGAACTCTTTAACTGCGTCTGTGTTCCCGAACGCATTCAACGGTTGAATGCGTTCGGGAATGCGTTAGGGTTGAATTTCAACCCTAATCTCTTCAAAGTTAGAGTGGTCAGGCTTCTTCTGGGTAAGCTCACTCCGTCGTCGACTTTGTCTCTGTCACCTCTGACCAAGACTAGAGTCAAGAGCAAATCCATCTCAAATAAAAAAAACAACGGATTGCACTCCGGGAGTGCCGGCAGAAGTGAAAACTTAATATTTTGGAATAATTACGCACGAATTGCTTTAATTATCAGTATAAAATTATTATCATTTATGTGGTAAAATACAATATTCATTAATTGCGCTATCGTACACAAACATGACGATTTATATTACATAAAAAAATTAACAGTTCACTTCACTATTACAATTATTTTACATTAAAAAGTTTATCTCACNACGCACGAATTGCTTTAATTATCAGTATAAAATTATTATCATTTATGTGGTAAAATACAATATTCATTAATTGCGCTATCGTACACAAACATGACGATTTATATTACATAAAAAAATTAACAGTTCACTTCACTATTACAATTATTTTACATTAAAAAGTTTATCTCACCGAAACAGCAGGAGCAGGCATACATTTTCGCCGCGCGATAGAAAGAGAGGGGGATATTACTTCCTCTCCTACGCCGCGCCGGCGGTCTACTCTCCCTCCGTCTTACGAATTTTCGATCAGGGCACGTGTCCTGACGCGAGTTTAACATTTTTTATCCATCCCAAAAAGTGCACACGCCACTTAAGAAGTTTTCACTTCAAAAAATAAAGAAAACGAGCCCTGCCCGTTGTCATAATTTCGGCTACCTTAAATAATTTTATTAACAGTTTTTCTTCTTTCGCAGGTGACCTGATGGACATGCTGGCCCTGTTCACGTCGTCAGTGAACTTCGTGCTCTACTGCAGCATGAGCCGTCAGTTCCGCTGTACTTTCGCCCGTCTCGCGCGCCGAATGCTGTCAGCCGCCGAGGAGCCAGCCAAACTAGCCAATAAGTTAGAACCGACCACGCAGGTATCACAATGTTAGGACACCTAGTATGTTATCAATGTTCAATGTTTGTGAGTAGCATAAGTCAAGCTTAGCACGATGTTATTACAAGAGTTAAGTCACAGAATGTTTCGTTTCAAGTCTTCCGCAGAAGGGTGCTACGCGACCGTGTTAACCGTGTGTCAAGAGGCCCTGTGCTGCTGTGCTTTGACTTTGAAATTTTATCAGCGATAGCGGATGTCAAAATGTACTAGGTAAATGTATCGGATTGACATGGCATATCGAATGTCTTGTGGAAATTGTCCCATATATTTAGGAGTTTTCGCCATCGTTTTTGCTTATACATAGAATATATCTTTAAATAAAGTCAAGGATACAATGACGATTTTCATACAAATCGTTCGGCGAGTTATTCATCCAAAAAAAATATTTCTACAAAAAGGGATTATCGCGTCGTTGTTGCATCGTCACGTAGCGCCTGTCTGCGGGAGCTTTTATCACTGACAAATTTTGTGAGAATTTTTACACAGTACGCCATGCTTACTAAATTGCTATTTATATAGTCTAATCTCATATAATATAGTGTCGTACAAGTAGGGTACACAATGACCTTTTAATCGAAGCAAACTTGAATCCGGTTTCTTGAATCACTTCCCTAAAGTTGTGAGATGTTTGTATGTTTGATGTTTTAACCTCTCACAACTTTACCGGGTCCAATCAGAAAACAATCTATAGGTACTTAAGTATCTTGAGTCCAGTTTCAGATGTAGGTTTTAATTTTACTTCGGTTAATCGTCGTTGTTTTGTAGGGTTTCCTTAACACTATCATAGTAACTTAATATTATAGAAGCAAAAATAACGCTCTCTGACTGTTTGTTACGATTTTACGCTTTTAAATGCAGATGCATGAAGTACAGATTAATTGGTTGGACTTTGAAAAAAGACGTAGAATACTTTATCCCGGGAGTACGTTCCCCTAACGCCGTTTGTCCTCGGTGTCCAGTCTCCAAACGTGATCAGTCTCCGTCATCCGTCACCGTCTCCGTCAAAACGCTGGATTCTGTCACCCGAGAAAAAACCTGACCGTGGACAATCTAAGGCAGTTTCCGGCTTTCGACTATCAGGCTTAGCGTTGGAAGATCTAGCATCTTCCAACGCTCAACCTGATAGTCGTCATATAAAAATACGAAGATATAAATCACATTATTGTATCATGTTAATTACATTTTCTCCAAATCACAAAGAAAAAAAAAATGATTATGTTGGGTCAGTCGACATGCCTCGCTTTTCTCTTTGATACGTTATTTCATGTCTAAAATCTTCAACTTTGAACTATAGTTCTCTGAAGCTCTCCATATCAAAAGTGCAATCAAGATAGCAGAATTAATGTTCTCTTCAAAGGCCAGAATGAACATCATAATTTATCCAAACTTTTGTCCAGACAATTTATTACGGCCAAAGACTTCAGTTTGTAAGCAGACCGAAAACAAAAAGATTTGGTAAAATATATTGTAATAACTAAACAATACACAAATGAAAAACATACTTTTACTTACTTAAATGGCCTCAAACCCGAAGTAAAATAACAAATACAATAAAATATATCTGTTACGTAGAAAAATAAAATCTTTGGGAACACCAAAGCTTTTATGAGGCAACAAAATAAATGTTCCACCTGTTACCGTCGTAAATACACTTCCCTAACAATACCTATAATCCGAAGTACCTAGATATGAATCTTTTAGAAATAAACAACACAAGAGACCTCACTCTCCATAATAATTCTCCCGATTTTCTCGCGGCTTTGCTTCAATTACTTACTTATCTCACAGGAACTTTTCACAGGATTTTCTGGTTTCTGACAATCCGTATCGGCTGCCAAAAATCTACAAATGACAGCCGGGACCAACGGCTTAACGTGCTTTCCGAACACGAAGGAATCTCGGTGTGTTAAGATAGTCACCCATCCACAGACCGAATCTGGCAAGCGTTGCTTAACCTTGAAGATCGACCCGTGCGGCTGTTATTGTTTAGCCACGAGCTATTACGTGTTAAAAGTATCATGATTGATGACGGAGGTATACAAGAAACATAGCCCAATTTTTTTTCACAGTGGAATCATGATAGTATTGTATTGTACTGCCCCAGTATTTCGAGAGATTGTTACAAATGTATAAACAAACTAGCTTTTATTTTGCTTTGCTAACAGTTATATCCTACCATCAGGGCCCAATCTATCTCTAAACCAAAACTCATCAAATAGGTTCAGCGATTTAGGCGTGAAACCGTGACAAACAAACTTGTATGTATAATATTATTATAGTTAGGATATACGAATACCAATTAACTCAGAAATAAAATAAAGTTGAAAACTGTCACGATTAAAACTCGGATGACGTGATACGATAACCTTCCTCGGTCCCGTTGCAGATACCGATACTTTTATAAAACAACGATAATCCTTTAATATTTTTATTTTGTTTTAAGCTGAGCGTATTTTGATAGCTCATATGTGCCGCTACGATCCAGCAAATATGTGATTAAGAACGGATTTGATAAATTTTCCATTATTTTCAGATTTTCAGTCCTTAATTTTGACAAGTACCTATATAAGGACCTACATTAACATATTTGTTGGTGGTGAAATATCAGAATTCCACATTAGGCAAATTTTCTAATTTAGAGTATTTTGCTCAGTGTTATTTGATGCCTATCACAAATTAATTAAAAAATGATTGTCCTTCAATTCCTGTTCGATATCCAGTTTGTAGAACAATGCTAGATCTTACTCTTCATATGCTCCATATTGTTCGAAGGATGATAGAATTATAATTAGTTGTAACATGAACTGAACATCCATCTGGGGATTAGGTGTTGGTGACGTCACAATGGCCAGTAATAGATGGGTCTGTTAATTGATTGAATGATTGTTTGTTCGCAGGTCACCGGGCCACTATAGCGCCAAATTCCCGCCCTCATCAGGGTGGTAGAAGAGAGTATTATATAAATAACAATACAGGTGAGCAAAAATGTAATATTTCAGTTTTTTGTGAAGCACCCAGTGAGTAGTCAAAACTTTTAGTGATATCAACTAAGTTCGTTTCATGCTGAGTATGTCATGAAAATCCTTTTAACAAAGTGTGTTTGTAGGTTTTTCATGTAATATTGTAATTCCTCTCTCTAAGTAACACATACGTTCGTTCTCTGCATCAAAGGATAAAAAATGAGATGATTCACGATTACTAGAACTTTAACCCAGCTTCGGCGCAAACGTTTTATATCGCATATTATACAGTAAAAAGAATAGTAAAATAATATACAATCATCGTCACTGTATCTGGTGGCTAACATGATTTTTTGCTAATAGAAAATTGTAATTAGGCTTTCTTTGCCACATCCTGCAGCCATCAAGTCGTTTACTTGATGAATTTTAACAAACGAGTAATCATTAGATTCGCCATTTTGACACAGTGAGTGACAAGAGCTAATGGATTTTGAAAAAAAAATGAGATGGCGAATTAAGCGTCGTCGTATTTTTGTGACTTGGTCATGTGAGATAACAAAATAAAGCTCGATGTGCTGGCTTAATATCGTACTTTTTCTTTTACAACTTCCACTAAAATTGGAATAAAGCAAAACTAGCAACCAATATATAAAACAGTTCGTTAGCACTACATGGTTAACATGTAGAAAAACACTTAGCACTTCAACTTAGAGCTGTTTTAAGTTGCAAACTTCATGTGCCAAAAAGCTTCATAGAACGGTCGCAACGTAAGGATTAAAAATAATACATATCATAAGTATGGATTAATTAGTTATTTTAAAATATTTTGTTTTTCAGTGTTTAGCCCACAAAAACATGCATTTTTTGGGATAAAAAGTAGTATTTACTCAGTTTTTTTTTATCAGTGACAATTTTTTTTGTAATCGGAATAGTACATCCAGAAAGTATCTTCTGAATCATTCAATTGTACCCGATTAATAAAATTAGTTTACAAAGTAATCAGTAGGTACATAATCTGAACATAGGTTTTGGAATCTAGTAGATATTTAAAAAGTCTAGAAATAAACAAAGCCGTTAGTTTATTTCAAGAAATAAGCCTTTCTAAGTACTTCTTAGAAATTAAAGTACCTACTCATTAGAAAACATTGTTTTTCGTTTAAGGCTGAAATAGGATTTCGCTTTAGGTATTTTCCAGAAAAGGATACTTAGTCCTCTCAAAAAATGAGGCTTCCAATTTATTATTTCTTAATAGTAAAAAGTTCCTTGCTTACCAGTTTAATTATGAACTCATTTGGTTAAAAATTCATTTAACATATTTGTCATGATTTGTTCAACAAAGCAACAGCATAATTGATGTTTATACGTTAAATATAGACCGATGGGATTAATTTGTGTTCTCACACATGTGTGTTTGACAAACAACGCGATCATTTGCTTACAAAACGTGATTGAGTGACGTACTTGCATCTTATGGAGACGTTTCAATCACCGTCTGTTCTTTAGAGACGGCTCCATTACTGGACCGTTATGAAGTGTCAATCATACGAGTAGGATATCAGTTGGTTTAGATCGATCGATGGCCATTGACGACTGATTTTCCCTGAGACCTCGCCTCTTATAATATCGGTTTCTTACTTTGGTGGCTGTTTTTTTACAACGGAACCCTATTACTAAGCCTCCGCTGTTCATCTGTCTGTCAAAGGGCTGTATCTCAAGAACCGTAATAGTAGACAGTTGAAATTATCACATCGTTTGTATTTCTATTGCCGCTATAACAAACAACATCTTATTCATCTTCAATAAAAAATAAATTATCATTAAAAATAAAGGGGCTCCCATACAAGAAACGTCAATCGTTTGACCGGTTTTTAGCAGATAATGCCCGACTTTGTTTTTTAGCATAATTTATTAGCCCTTGTTTAAAAGTTGTGAAGTAAAACTTTAATTAGAAGTAGCGAATACTTACTTATTATAAATAACAGTTATCTTTGTATTAGATTAGAATGTTAAAAATGCATGAAAGCCGACTAAAGATTTTATGCGCATAATTCAACTCGCAAAATCACTGAAAGGGCAACCTGGCTGTTGTCTAAAACCTTCTCGAATGAAATAGATTTGAGTGACGTTGAGATGGAGAATTTCGAGAAAACAGTACTCTGGAAATTTTCGATCGACTTCACTCAGTACCTACTCAATTCTTTATTGCATTGCATTCTTTAGTAAGTAGTAGGTACCCTAATATTTGCTGGGCCTGGTTTCGATGCCTTTTTTTTAAGGATGGGAAATAATCAAATGACTTCTTCCGCTCTGGGTGGAGCGGAAGGTCGAGTCAGACTCTTCCGTGTTCCTTCTAAAGCCCTTTGCGTTCCAGGGCCACGGTGACTCTTTCGAACGAATTCCGCAATGGTCCTCGATGCCTAGCAAGTCCCTTGTGTCACGCTCAGACTAGGTTTGGATATAATCCATTCAGTTAGTACGGGTAGAAGTTATTTATTCGTTCACCCTTATTTATCTATTCCGTGGGTTCACCCATCAACATGAGATAAGTACTAATCTTGTTCAAAGCAATATATTTCAATGAAACCTGGCCTGACCTGGCTTAGCTTGGGAAAACATAAATTGGTCAAGGGCTCTCTAAGCCTATTAAACGTTTGTGAATTTTCGGAGACGTTCTTAAATCAATTATGTACATAATTTATAATTGGTGTCAATGAAGCTATTTCCTGTTTCGAATAATTGAGCTGTTAATTTACTAGGAAAATCAGTTTCAAACAATTCAATTAACTAGCTGTTTCCTCTAAATATGACTGACGGCATAATTGATAAGTCCATGCTCACCTAGAGTGGTAGGTACTGGAGTAAGTAATAGGCTTATATGCTCATTTAGTGGTACATTATGCATAAAGTTCAAATAAATAAAACAATAAATATAGGAAACAATTCGTCTTTTTTTAATTTTCTTTTTTTAAATCCTTATCGAAATTAGCATGACACTTCAAAACCAGCCAGATATATTATATATCAGCCTGCAATCAGGTTCGTAACAGCATGTACATAAGTATTATGGCATAGCCTTATTCACTAGGTACGAACACTGAAAGCTTTTAAATTAATAACACCAACTTTTAGTCACGAGTTGAAAATGTAATAAAATTCTAAAAACATTTTGTTATGCCTTTGACGTGGTGGTTTGTGTTCACGAATATCTAACATAGGTGTTGTAGTGCACCAAAACTTGTTGTATTCATCCACTTTAAGTAGTTAGGTCAGGTTATCTGCGCGCCTCACAAAGCATTTTTGAACTGAAATGGTATTCACTTTTGCTTTGTGAAATCGGATGCCGTTTGCATGAACTTATTGCTTGATATTCATGACGCGCATTGAAAAAGCAAAAAAGTTAGGTTGTTAACATGGCACATTGAGTTCTGGAAAAGTTTGGCATAATGAAGCGACTCTGGCACTGTGTCTGTGTGTGTTTCTATCTAAAAGTCAACGCGCCATTTTTGCGCCTTGGTACTTTAGGTGCGCATGCGACCCGCAAATAAAATTAGGTATGCCAGTTCGAAGTCGAGCAATTTGCCCCAACATAAAGTACGGAAAAAAAGAAAGAAAAAAATAATNGCAAATAAAATTAGGTATGCCAGTTCGAAGTCGAGCAATTTGCCCCAACATAAAGTACGGAAAAAAAAAAAGAAAAAAATAATATTTGTTTAGCATTAACATAAAACACGCACGGTAGGTACACATAGAAATAACAAAATAAGGTAGGTAAGTATGCTAAAAACTAAGTGAAAAGGTCCATTTCAGCGATATGTCAGACAGACTGGTTTATTGTCTATTTTGACCGAACTGAGTAAAAGTTTAATAGTTTTGAACTTAACTTCATCCGTTCATCGGTAGTCGATAAAATTCATTGAACACGTTACGTAAGTTTGTGCTGTTTTCAGTGTTGGGAACGTCATTAAAATAAGAAATTGTTTATTTAGTCATCTATTGATTTTTCATCTTAATTTTAGTTTTACAGATGGTTTTACATATATGTAAGACACTAAGTCGCACTAGCCATTTTTAGACTTCCGTAGTCAACAAGGAACTCTTATAGTTTCGCCATGTCCGTCTGTCTGTTCGCGGTTTAGCTCAGAAACGCCTAGCACTGGAAAGTTGGTATGGGTATACATATTTTTTTATTGTCTATCCCTTGGTGTGGGGTGTCGTTGGAAAGGTCGTTTAAAATTTCAAGGGCGTGCGAAAACCATTTAAATATCCAAGCATTTGTTTGTGAAATATTAAGCTTTAAAGTGCTATTTTTTGTTAGAATCAATAGTCCTCCCCCCCTTCTGCTAGCTAAACGGTTGTTTTTGGAGACGTTAAAAAAATCATAATAGTAGCATATACTTCTAACGATTTTAAAAGGAAAACTTTCAAGCTAAGAAGGCTTTACAAGTAAAGCAGTAATAGCCGACCAATTCAAATATTCATAGAAGCGAACAAAAAGCACTATTTCTAAGTTGGCAATTGTGTAATGCAACAAGACATTCTGTAAATGTAGGTAAGTGGATCATTCTGAATACAAGCGTCTAAACTACCAGTAACCCATTTGAAATTGAGCCGAGAGTAGGAAGCAGAGCACACGCGTTCTTTAACCAACTTGTGAGAAAACAATTTATAAAAATATAAACGAATTAAAAACTGAAAGCTGGTACATAAAGTCAAACGCACTTATGAAAAATGGCGGAGCAATAAGGGCCACTCTTTGAGGAAGTGTATTCAAAAGATATCGTCTGTTTGCTTTACCACATCCTTGAAACATATAAAATGGAAATTGCGATCCCAACGTTCATGATTGCATCGAGGTAGCTACGTCGACATTATTATAGGAAGCTCATAACGATAAGATTTCCAACGTGTTTCCGTATTACGTGACACTTGCAGGAAAGCTTCGTGTACATTTGGGAGTAAAAACACTTCTTAAAATTATTGCTATAGGGACCAAAAATGTGGGCAAATAAAATATTTCACGGTTTTGGCCTGAGTGCTTAGTGTCAATTTATGCGACGGACCCAAGCCTCGCGGTGCCTAATAAAATAAGGACTAATCTAATGTTATGACCTAGTCTATGGAGTCTGTTCGTAAAATCTGGAATGCTCTAGGGGCTGCCCAGATTTTAAATAAGTTTACTTAGCTGGGTACNTAGTCTATGGAGTCTGTTCGTAAAATCTGGAATGCTCTAGGGGCTGCCCAGATTTTAAATAAGTTTACTTAGCCTAATAGGGTTATAATTAATGTTTCCACGCGTGAGACAGAGTGGCAATATTTAATGTCCGTGTAGACATGTCAAGTTGTACCATGATGACACTAAAACAATGAACCTCTGACTCTTTAGTAAGTAGTTAAATTTTAAGAGGCTCACTGAGCAGTTTTCAAGATTTCAATTTAAAATATTGCCACATTTTCTCAAAAGCATTACCTCAATAGTTTCAAGTGTTTATAATTTTATAAGCTTTTTTTTATATGAATAACATATAGTGCATCTACCCTACACTTGTAGTTCTCAAAGACGTCGTATTCCTAGAAGTTCCTTTCTTGTAGGTACAAAGCCCAAAAGGTATCAGGATACTCCTTTGACTGCATTAGGTCTTGGAAACGAGGTGGATATAATTCAATTTGCTAAGTTTCATCTGGCGCCCTGACTGCAGCTGGGATTGTCTATCTGTATAAAAAATATCCGATATCACAAAAAAAACAAAATACTATCATCACCAGTGTTTTTTTTAAAGCATAATTCTAGTTTTGAAAAAAATATAGAAAAAATAAAGTTTCTCTCTATGCGATACTTCGATAACAGGATACTATGTTTACGAAATAGAATGTTATACATTTTGTTAGTCATCCTAAAATATCGCACTTTAAATCTGCAGTATGTTTCGTAAATATGTATATACTAAATGACTTATGAACATAACATTTTATATTTTGATGTTTGAGGTGAACTCATAAAATACCTCCAATAATTTCTAATTTAATCATGAATGTTATCTGAAACTATAACCGCATTAAAAGTATGCGCTTGTATGTGCAAGTAAAGACGCTACCGGTGTATTATGTGCAAGTAAAGACGCTACCGGTGTATTATGATACGTGTTTTGATTCAGATTTTGTAATGCAATTCTAAATATACCAATTATTAAGTATAATGGTGGCACTATTTGATTCATATAAGTATTCACAATATATTATGTACAAGTAATATAAAGTAATACTTATAAACAACTAGACTAATAAAACCGCGAAGTAGTAAGTTACGTAACCTAATAAGATCTTCACACTCCTAAGATATTTAAAACTAGATTTTCATTTCAGTACAATGTACACCTAAACCTCTGTAAAAGCTTACGAAATTAATTAAATACTTACCAAATTTTATTCAACGTGAAATGGGCACAAAAAGAACAAATACAACTGAGTGAGTTCTTAAAGGAAGAATAACACGGCAAAAGAGTTTACCGTCCCCCTGTACCTTAGTTACCTACTTCTCTTCATTGAAATAATAATAAATTGTGAAAATGTCTAGTAAACTCCAAAGGGAGTCATTTCATTGCAATTAGCGAATGGGAGGATATGTATAGTAGGTATGTGCGTTAATTAGTCAGTCACGAAGGGCGCGAGTTTACGATATTAGTTTTGCTACCTGACATATCGTATGCTAGATTAGTTTATATGGCAATAAAGTTATTAAGCCAAGTTTAAAGCCATTAATTTTGCAACATAAAAGCGAGGACGACTATCAAATGTTTTCGCAGGTTTGTGATAAACCATTCCAAAAGCTTTTTAGAAGAAAGCTCCACTTGCTGAGAGTCATTAATAAATCATATTGTTTAACTAGCACTTCGCCCGCGACTTCGTCCACGCGGATTTAGTAGGTACTCCACAAACTTCAATGCCCTGTCTACCCTTTTTAAAGGTCTTGTTTTTTATCGAAATCATTAATACCGTGTTTCAACTTCATTTTTCCGCCGCATGCGTAACTTTTTTTTGTACTTAGAGCATTTAATACCCGTCGTAACTTTTAATCAAAGGCTCCGATTTGAATAATTTCTTTTAAGTGTAATTTTATGTACATCATTAACCATTACAATGGATTTGGATTAATATCATTATACCAACACTATTCTATTCCCCGGGTGGAATAGAATAGTGTTTTGATTAAATACAATTGAACAAAAAGCGTTCATGGTGACTTAACAATAATAGTTAGACATAACCCCTTGCAGATTTTTTTATAGGTAACAATGAGTACTTTAATCATGCAGTACATTATTTTTATGCACCAACAATAATTTTCTCAGCGCACGACAAACAATGAATGTATTAGGCAAAATTTTGCTATATTGGGTTACATTTTAGCGATTTCCGTAGGGAACTCTAATTTTTCGAAAATATATTATAGCCTATGATTTAATTTAATAATATAGTTTTCTAATGGCGAAA
>NDFZ01001172.1:0-13006 GCA_002192655.3 Mamestra configurata | reverse complement strand
ATCCGTGTCTTATTAAGAAAAAATGGTTTACAATTTCACATAATATTTTACAATTTTACGGCGTTTGCAATTTTCCGGTGACAAATCCATCGCCACCAACACAAGTTTACAAAGCTTAACTCGATTTAGCGTAGGTGATTTTATGGGAGTTTCCTCCTAACGGTTTTTCATCTAAACTTTCAAGTCCTTATTCTTGAACGAATGAACCGATTTTATCCAAAGAGTTCAGAGGGAAACAGAGAGTGATTTCCAATTACTTAAAATTGCTCTCTTTTCGTCTAAACGTTTATATCGTCCTTACATGTAATCAATTAATAAATGTATACAAAGTATTGTAAAACTTTTATTTGAAAAGAGAAACTATGGAGTTTCTTGTCCGTTATTCTCCATAAGAGTCACNAAATGTATACAAAGTATTGTAAAACTTTTATTTGAAAAGAGAAACTATGGAGTTTCTTGTCCGTTCTTCTCCATAAGAGTCACTATAATAATAAACGTTTATTTCGACCAACATGGATCATAGCACACACATTACACATAATAAAATAATAACAAAAACACACACACGTAAAAAGACCACAAACATACATATTACTGGTTTCGATTGCTCAGTAAGTGAACCATACAGCAATGGTTCAGGTACTGACAATCGAACCTCTGCGCGAATGCCCTCAGGATGCCGTTGAAACTAGCCCGAACCCTGCGCACCAGGGATGTGCACCGTTTTTGCATAGTAGAGTAGAAACAGTCTACTTGTGACTCGGTGAACATCCCCGGTGCCATCAGCACTCTGAATGCATTATTATAATTATTAATTATAATATTTTATTTTTAAACTTTAACGTTGACGTTCAAAAGTGCTTTTAAATGGTCTAGTTGAAATAAATGAATTGACTTTGACTTTATTGAAAAATTCCTAAAAAGTAGAGTTGCAGTCGGATCTGAACAATGACAGTTAATGGTACGATTGTTATCGCCTGTCTTAGCACTCGCGCAAGTTCGTCACCCTGTCCGGGGCCAAACAGTTCTCAGTACATAATGTCCTATGGAAGGACTACATTATAAATTTATTTGAATGAATCCGCCGGGACAGGCCGCCGACTAAGAATAAAATTGTAATTAATATACAGTTACAACTTTGTTTTCAACTCAATTTCCGTCGTTACTTACTTATTTAACGTGTACTTATTTGTTTCTTTTAATCTTTTAATGAAATGTTGACGTAAAAGTTCTTTTCTTTTTCGGATTGACTTATTATGTAGGAACCTGTATCATAGAGAAAAAGACTTAGTTTTTATATTATATCATAAAAATGTGTGTAAATCTATTTCTAAACCAAATTTCATCAAAATTGGTTCAGTGGTTTAGATGTGAAAACGTTACAGACTGATAAAATTACTTCCTTATTTATAATTTAAAGCCCATGCTTTAAATTATAAATAAGGAAGTAATTTTACATCCATATGTAAAATGTGTTTTTTTGTAAAATTATACTGTTTTCCCGCCATAGCCGATTTTTGAGGGCACACGAATATCCCGTCGTATGATACATTTTTCAAAAAAAAAGAAAAACTATAAAAGCTTTTTCAGGAATGTTCAGTATATTATCTTATTTAACCAATGTACGCCAATGTCACATATATGTGACAAACGAAAGCTTACCCTGTACGCTAAACGTCACAAATATGTGACAAAAAATACGGCGAATTTGTGGCTTGGCGTCGGTGGTACGCCGATGTGTTTATGGTCTGGCGTTCAAAAGGTTAATCCTTTTCATCACAGCGTTTATGATACAGTTAATTGGTTTCTCACATCCCTACATATGTACATATTTCAATCTTCACAGCATCAAAGCTTTGGTCTTTTGCATTCCATTTCTAATTCATAAAGTAACACTCGAGAAAAGAAACACCCGTTTATTGGATTGTCCGTAGAAGTTTCTTGGCAATTGTTGTAGTATTTTTGTCGAGTTCGTTCAACCCAAGTCGGAACGAAGCCGACATTAATGATATTAATCATTCACTGTTTTTCTCTTGAGTTACTATGATGTATTATGATTCATTGAGTTAGCTTGACGTTCTAGAATATTGACACAACACTTATTACATCATATTTATAAAAAAACGAATTTATTGGGTAAGCATAAATTTATTTTTTACAGGATTGTAATAAGACGATCTATGGTAGGCGACAAATAAATTTGCACTAACGGTCATTGACCCACCTACATTTATTGACAGTTTTAATTAAAAAACGATTTTTCGAGTGTTTCATCTTTTGATGTGAAACATCTATAGCCGCGGGTAAAAGCGATTCTTGGCATGGCGCCGCATGCCGTGGCGAAGCGTTGCCACGCTAAACGATGATATATAAATATACAGTCACTATTTTTTTTTTAATTATGCCATATTTAGTTCCTGTCGTGATCTGTTCTTTTATGCATATTACTTGTATAAAATAATTTCGATGTTTCACATGCCAGGCGTGTCCCGAGACGGCTCACATTTTTTTATACGGTCAGTAAAGATCCAAGCTCTCTGTTCGCTGGTATTCTCAAAAGACACATGTTAGAGTCATGGTCTATTCTGCAGTTCTGAAATGCCTGGCCTATCATTGATCTCGCTACTTTTAAATGTAGTATTTATGGGAATAGGAGCTTGGCCTTTTTTCCTATTTTTGTTTTTTTGGGGGTTACATTTTAAAGAAATGAAAATATAAGGTACCCGAAATATAAAGTCATAAATTAATATTGCCTATTAAATTGGGTACCTACGAAGGTTTATCAGGAAAGGTATTTTATTGCAAAATCTGGCGCCTACCACAGTGACTTCATATTAGCGATAGCGACAGTGACTGTCAACCAATTGTTTCTCGTTCGAAAAACCACGTGACATTTCGGTAGCGCACGAGTATCTCATCCATTTTGGGCTTTTCAAAAATCGTTATCATTTTCGGTAGGCCTTCAGCGCTAGCACGCGACTTTAACAGAACAGCACTAATTCCTCCAACAATTCACTCGTTCGTGGCTGTCACTGGCGCCTTAGTCAGTGATAAAGCCTCGCCAAAAATCCTACTAATATTATAAATGCGAAAGTTTGTGAGGATGGATAGATGGATGGATGTTTGTTACTCATCCACGTCAGAACGGCTGAACGGATCTTGATGAAATTTGGCACAGATGTAGATTATAGTCTGGAATAACATATAGGATACTTTTCATCCCGGGAATATGTTCCCTTTGGATAATTTTCGACATAAACGCGGGCGGAGCCGCGGGCGGTAGCTTGTACATAATAAAACTAATTCTATTCATTGCTTTCAGCAGCGTTAATCCATTTGAATGCCGACTTTGTCCTAAATCGATAATAACCTTTTTATAATGTTCCGTATTACGGATTCAAGTCTAGTGCGCGAAACTTTTCGGGGAACCTTTTTGCTAGGCATCACGTCCATAACCTAACGGATTGGCAACATCTTCACACTTATAGAGTAGTTATGATTTGATTTCCTTTTAGCTTTCTGAGATTTACTACGTTTCGACACTTTCTTCTTCTTTTTGCGTACATGATTACCTTTGGTATGAGTTTGGGAAGTCTGTTTTAAATCGATGCTGGTTTAAAATGGATTTAAGTGGTGTGTGCAATTGTAGGCACTGAAGTTTAGTTGGGAATCAAAAAAAAATCTAAATCTAAAATGTTGCCCCATATGACCGGTTTCTGTACATGAGTTTTTTTAATTAAGAACTCGTCAAACCCTGTTTTAATGGTAAAGTTTACAAGGCAACATACGAAAAAATATTTTTGGAAAGTCTATGTCATTTATTTTCATATTTTTAAGCCTTGAACCAGCCAGTCAATACCATTTACCCACTCAATAAGATGAGAGATATATCTACTAATAAACGCCAGTGATATCACACCACGCTACTAGTTCAGACAGACTCTAGTACCTAACTCACGCCAGCATCTCTACATAGTTAATAACATAACGAAGTACCAACAGTATAGCTATCGATCTAAATTATATTTGTCGTGTTCAGAACCATTTCGATCTGATGAATTATTGAGTTGCGTTGACACGAATCGACACAGTGTAATCCGCATTGCGGGACCTACGTCTAAAGGATTGTACTCTCACCTATGTGTGGTGTTAGCGACTAAATTACAGCTATTTTAGCTTCTAAACCGAACGAAATTGTTACGTTTTAGGAATTGATTATGACACTTTCGTTTGGCCTATCACCAAAATATTGTTTTGCATATTATCCGGGAAATTATGAGACAGTTATTTTGTTTCCTCGACTGCAAAATAAACACGTCCCTGTTTTGTAATTGACACGTGATTAAACAGATTTACCAAACGTTGTGTATGTCGAGCGTGCGGTCCCGCGGTCACCGGGAAAGCTTCACTAATAACGTTGATGACAAAATATGAAAACTCCAACGTATCCGTGTAAAACTAAGCCCCAAAAGGTTTGTCATTGTGTTCGTCTCCTATTATTAAACTTACAGAAGCGTAATTTTATATCCCTCGCTAAAATATGAAATATTTCGTGAGAGCTGCTTCATAAACGACGCAGTAATTGGATGTAAAAAGACAGAGCGAATTAATTCAACACCAAGAGTAATTGTGTATTCCGACGACTAAGAACAAAATAAAGTTACAGTGATAAATATGCAAATAAAACAGAGGCAAAGCTGGATAATCCACAGGATGAATATAAATCGTGTCATCGTTAATTGAAGTCAGACATTCTGCTCGAAGGGCCATCGTGAATAACAATGTTTTTTCTTGCTGATGCTACTCGCAAATGCGTTTTGAATACGACGTTTTTAGTACTTATTGCGTGCGAAGGTTTTACTTTCTACATTGCAGAAATAATAAAGAAAAGATAGGAAAAGGATGGTTCATGTGAAAGATGATATGATTAGAAAAACGGTTACTATTGAGATGACGACAAGTAGAGATGTATGGACGAAGGAGACATGCTGCGCTACCCCAAATTATTTTTTACTAGTTACTTATTCACGGCTTCGCTCATGTTAATGTAANACGACAAGTAGAGATGTATGGACGAAGGAGACATGCTGCGCTACCCCAAATTATTTTTTACTAGTCCTTATCCACGGCTTCGCTCATGTTAATGTAGGTTTTAGCAAAAAAAATTGTTTAAAACCCCAAGGTTGCGGAATTTGTTTGAAAGAGTCACCGTGGCCTTGGAACGCAAAGGGCAATTGGAGGAACACGGATGGGTTATAGTCAGTAAGAGTCTGACACTCCCTTCCGCTCCGCCCAGAGCGGAAGGAGTCATTTGATAATTTCACATCCTTAAAATAAATAGCCTTTTTTTTTCAAGGATGGGAAATCATCAAATAAACCCATCCGTGTTCCTTCTAAAGCCCTCTGTGTTCCAGGGCCGCGGTGACTCTTTTGAATATATTCTGCAACCCTGGCAGGCTCTGCGCCTAGCGGGCCCCGTCTCTTATGCTGACATCACTTTGAGGCGCGCGTGGAACACAGCGCGCCATCGACCCGGACCTGCTGGTGATGGGACAGCGAGCCACCCAACGCTTGCATTCCGCAGGCCCGCGCCTATGTTAATGTAGGTTTTAGCAAAAAAAATTGTTTAAAACCCCAAGGTTGCGGAATTTGTTCGAAAGAGTCACCGTGGCCTTGGAACGCAAAGGGCAATTGGAGGAACACGGATGGGTTATAGTCAGTAAGAGTCTGACACGCCCTTCCGCTCCACCCAGAGCGTAAGAAGTCATTTGATGATTTCCCATCCTTAAAAAAAAGGGTCCCATTTATCGCTGTACTAAAACTCATCAAAATTAGTTGGCAGCTATTTAGGCGTAAAATCTTACGTTCGCATAATTATAATTTTAATTAGGATAAGGGTGATGATGACACATCACGTAAAATAATTACTAAGTACAACTTCGTTTTTCGTCCAGATTTTTCCAGTCAATGTCCTGAAATATAGTCCAGCGACTCAATTAGACCCTTCTCACTCATTAGCTAAGAAATCGACAGCAGGATTATTTACTACCGATTCTGTCCCTAAATAATGTACCACCTACTTCCATCCCGTCCCACTTTGTTGAACATGTGTATTCCTTTGTACCCTTTCCATAAGAGCTGTCATGTCCATGTACCGTTCATTGTACAAGTGTTAGGGCAGATATACACGGGCGGACACGGCACGGCATACGCTTGCAGAGTGTGCAGCTTGGGAGGAGCCGCGCCGTGCCCTCATCTCTGTTGTAGGCGGTGACCTCTCGCTGCCGGCCGTAGTCCATGCTATGGTCGGCGGTGAGGAGTCCTGGGACGCGGTGGTCTCCTTCTGCGAGACAGTTATCGCGCAGAAGGAGGCTGCGGAAAGGGAGAGGGAGATCACAACCGCTCTCCCTGCCCGCAGCAGGCGCATCGGGCGTCGGAGGAGGGCATACGCTGCCCTCTTCCGGCCCCCCTAACTGGGTCCAGGGGCGGCGGACTTGGGGATGTCCGTCGCCCCCCACTCATCCGGACCCGAGGTGGCGGCGCGTGGTGTTCCCGTGCGCCCCTCTTTGACGTAGCGAGGGGAGTTAAACACCTCACTCCCCTCGCCGACGCGAGGTGGCCCGCAGTGGCGGGCCGGCACCAGCCGGGGATTGCGGAAGTCGCTTACGTTCCCGCGATCCCCGGCGTAGGTGGTAGATGGAACACCGGGGTGGTTTTAGTCAGTAAGAGTCTGACAGACTTTGAGAGGATTTCCATGAGAATTTCCCCCCGAGATCAAAAAAAAAAAAAAAAGATATACACGGGCGACTCGAGTAGTTAGCCAGTAATAGAAAAAAAGGACTGCTCGTGTATAATCAACAACTTGAAGCTGCCATTAATAACCGTTCCAGAAGTCGGTTGCAACTGCTCGATCAGTCATGAAGAGCGCGGGCGGAGGGTTAACTGCACGAGACCAGTCCACAACTCGAGAAGTCAGTGTACGCCTGGTAACTTGCTTGACTGCACGATGAAATTACACATTGCTGCTGACCACCTGGAGCAGTCGGAACTGCTCGAACGGTTTCAAGTATATATGCAAATAGAAGACTCTAGCTCATTATGCAGTCGCGGCTTGAAGCTGTCGATCCTGACTGCTTCAAGCTGCCCATGTATGTTCGGCTTTACATACTCAAACATGTTGAGTTCCAGGAATCGTTTGTTTCACCTCACTTCGTCGATCTAGCGACAAATACTGCTAACTTTAAGGTGGTGAATTTTCGCAAGACTTAGCAAATAATTTAAGCTAGTTTTAATTGTGTAAGGATGTTAGCTCTTTGTGTTTATAATAGGTTGTTGCTTACTTCGTGTTTGCTTGTTCGGGTGTTCCTATTTCTAACGAATTTATGTCCAGTGTCCAGGATATTCTTTGATAGAAATAACAGGTTCATCTCGTGTTTTTGAAGAAGTGTTTGCAATTGCGTCGCAAACTATCAAAAATATCTGGAAATTCCCAACATTTTGTAGTTTTTGAAATTGATTGGGTCTGAGATAATATTGCGACTTGAATTTGAACGCTTTTTAAGTACGAGATTTGACCTGAGATTGTACTATTTTTAGCAACGTTCGCATTCGCAATTTGTAATTCTCCGTCGTAATTTGTAAAAGGAACTTATATTTATTCATTATTGACAGATTGCGACTGAGATGCGAATCCAAACGTTGTTTGAAAATTAGTACAATTGGCACTCAGGAGTCAAGAATAATTCTGTAAAAGGTTTAATATAATTTGTACTGTTGGAATGTCTTGGGGATTGCGCAGTGTTTTAAATCACTGCACTTAGCTGACATAGTTCTGAATTAAATGCAAAATAAACTAAATCTAAAATAAACAAAACATACCTTATGACTACCTAAACGCGATTATTAAATTGAACCAAAACAAAAGCGAAAACAATAGTCCCTCATTCACGCTTCCCAGTACTAATGTAATCAAACACAAACCGATCTCCCAAATAAATATAATTTTGATAACCTCTCACTCGGGAACATAGTATTTTTATCCAATCAGTTGCCCCCAGCATAATCGCAAAATAATATGAATCATCTATTATAGAAAAGGAAAAATACAGGCAAACATCTGCGAAGGATTCTCATAAATAAATCAGACTGTTTGCTGCGGAACTTTTTACTTAAGGAGACGGGAAAGATCTTTATCGAAGGACCTGGAGTGAGTGATATTGGTGATTTGTATTAAAAGTGAAGAAAAATGGAGTAATGCACTTTCGTAAGTAAGACTTTATTGTTATGGTATAACTTGATATGGTTTCCTGCGAGCCTCGGTAAGCATTAGCATTTTGAATTTAGCATTATTTTTTTGGCATTTTGTTTTTTTCAGAAGCCAAAAAATCTGACACTAGTCTTGTCAAGAGGTGTCGTGTTATCCAGTTACTGGCTTGTGGCGGTCAGATAGGCAGTCACTCCATGTTAAACACTGGTACTCAGCTGCATCCGGCTTAGGCTAGGTAGATTGATACTTACGCTAAAACTTTAATACAACCGAACTCCAAATAAAAAAAAATACTACAAAGTATAAAATAAATTTAATTTCGGAAGTCGGTGTTCTTGGTTGTTTATTCGTAATTAAACACCGACTTTCGAAATTAAAGTAAAAGATTTTTATTTTTGCACTTTTTAGTGGTACACACCTAACAATCACTGGAAAATCATAGAAAAGCAAAACACGTAATTTCGTTAACTTGGATGATATATTTTCTATTTTCCTCTGCTTCAGCTATTTTGATTTAAAAATCAAACTACTGAACCGATTTTGGTGAAATTTCTATGGATGGATTATGGATTAAAAAAAAAATACAACCGAATTGAGAACCTCCTCGTTTTTCCTTCGCTTAAAAATAGAACCTACTTAAACTAAATCCCGGCAGCAGTCACTAGCTCCTTGTGAAATACTGGTATTCAGCTGTATCGGGTTACGCTGAAATGACTGGTATAACTAGGACTGAATGATTGATACCTTTTTGACGATCCGCATTGATCTCAGGTTCATTTGAAAACCAGCTTCACGCGCTGTATTTGGGTTGTGGAGGACATATAGGAAGTCGATCTTTGTAAAATTCTAGTTCTGGCTAACAGAAAGCCGAGGCCAATATAGGTGGATAAAGGCTCCGTAGATTGATTTAAGTTATTATCACTTTCGTGTGTATTTTTTTGACATACATAATTAGTCGAAATACAGGCTTTGCCTAGTTCGACTACAGATATTGTCCACACCACTTATAGTGTCCTAAATTAGCCTATTAAAATATTTTGTAAATTATGTCTTAGCTTCTTTAAATAAACATTATTATTATTATTATATTATTAAAAATATTTTTATTTTATTATTTCTGTTGTTGTCCGAATTAATGTCTATTTTTATTTTTAATGTTACTGTGCAATGGGTGTAAATTACCTGAATATATGAATTTATTATTATTATTATTCTCGGAAAAGGCATCGTGTTTATTATTGTTTACGTATTCACTCACGTGGTTGCGATTAGTTTGACACGCGACCTCCCCTGTCATGAGCTTATTTCCCGTCGACACCAAAATCAGAGATAAACAATAATAATAGAAGGTAAACATCGTAATTAGTACGTGAGGAGTTTTTCTGGTAATTTCCTACCGAATCATATTAAACGGTTAAACATCGGATAACAGAATCAACGGAATATCTGTATAGGGGTCATTGTACTCATCATTATGAACAACTATTACTATGGGTCAACCATAAAATCGCGAAAAAAAAATAGCTGTTCAGTACATTTTTTCGAGTTATGTCACATAAACATATGGGGTAGTCCATTTTTTTTCTCGAGATTTCTTTCTTTTACACCTTGTTCTGTATTGTGTCTCCGACGTAAAAGAATAGCACCATCCCATTACTTCCCGTGGGTGTCGTAAGAGGCGACTGAGGGACTCACCAGAGAATGGGCAGCAGCATTCTCAGTGCATTGCAACAGCTACACTGCGATGACCAATCCAGGCCCTGCCAAGCGTGGCGATTATGGCAACCCCCCCTCTCCAGCAGTGGACTTCTTCCGGCTAATATGATGATAACACGTTGATTATTGTCCAATAATATTACCAGCAAAATTAGCGTGTGTCCGCACCCTTAGTGGAACTCAAAATGGTGGCATATATATATGAAAGTTGGACGAAATAATAGTGATTTGAGTGATTTCTACCGAACAAAAATTCTTGATGAGTATCTAGTAGTCTCCCGTACTATGAGAGGCTACTTCGGGAAGGAATTTATAGGTAACGTAATATTATCGAATATACATCTTGTTGATCACAATCTCACATGATGGAAACCGATGTGGTCGACGATAGAGCACGCTTGCCTAGAAGTAACCTATTCACTCTTGACTTACAGACCCCTAGGTTGTAGCTTACAGGAAACACAAACTCCGGCAGGGAATTCAACTCCTTAGCTGTGTGCACAATGAAAGTATTCCCGTAACGTTTTGTGCGTATGGGTGTACACTTTTCTAAATTAATTTACAAAGGTGCCACAGCATTTTCCGCTTCATTTTACAACACGTGAGTAAATGTATTCAGCCTATCTATAGTTCTACCAATGCCTATTTCAAAGCCAGTGTTTGCAGCGGGCAAACGGAACGGGCAAATAATCGTAGCTCAGTCATATCGCTTGCCCCCCAGCTGATGCTCCGACATCATAAAAATGAATTGTACCCAACGACGTGACCAGAATCTGTGAACCTTCATGACTAAATAAATTCCTCCGTATAATAGCTTATTTTAAATTGCGTACGTAACTTTTTGTGGGTGTAACATTTGTGCTTTTTCAGTTTTTTTCCGGACACGTGCTTGTGAAAATCGTGATTTGGTGGTAGATAGGATTTTTAAATAGGGGTTCTTTGAATAAGTTGAGTTTGAGAAAGTAACATGTGTTACGTACAGTAGACCGCCCGTCAAAGTATCAAATCCAATATAGACTGGCCTCTCATTTTATTGAAAATGTTGCTACGCTAGATCAGTTCAAAATGGTACCAATCTTGGACTGTACCTACGGTTATTTTATGGAAGAAGATATAGCTCTATTTACTATTTATTTTTAGGTAGTTAGTTATTGTTTTTGATTGGCACATTGGCACATGGCAAGTCGTGGGTATATGGCCATGATCGAAATAGTTAGTACATGCCTGATCTGTGATCCCAATTTTAACAGGCAGGAGACTTCACCTGTTAGACATCATTCACACAGTAGCACAACGTGGCTTATTCCGATATTGTTAGAGTTTCCTTAAAGCCTACTAGCTGCCGAAATAAAAGTACAGTGTAGTGGAGACGTCGATCGATACGACAATAAATGAAAACACTGGCAATACTTGTTCATAGGAATATTTTAAAACTTTTATAAATCCTGTCACCGAAACTAAAAATAAACTTTCCAATTGCATAAAACGTCAAAAAAACTCAAACGAGTCAAGGATAGTGACTACTATTCTGACGAAATATTCCAAGCAGTCTTTTGCAGTTAGTGACACCAAATCTGTGATAAAAAACAACATATTCGTATGAACTAGTATTGCCAGTGTTTGACGCGCATATTCCGTTTTTTCCGGTTCCCGTAGGAATTTCGGAGAATACTCTCTTAGTGCTCCCCTACATTCTCCAAGAAACCTACATGCCAAATTTCAGCTTTCTACGACCAGTAGTTTCGGCTGTACGTTGTCTGTCAGTTACCCAGTCATCAATAACAGAAGAGTTATTGATGATATGGTATGATATGATATGTATGGATAAAGAGACAAAAGAAAAAGTCGTTTNGTTTCGGCTGTACGTTGTCTGTCAGTTACCCAGTCATCAATAACAGAAGAGTTATTGATGATATGATATGTATGGATAAAGAGACAAAAGAAAAAGTCGTTCTAAGGTTTTATAAAAGTTTTAATGTATTGAAATATGTCTTCTTACTAGTATTTGCAAGTTGGAACAATATCCTATATACGCTGTTGAAATTGAGTCCTACCTCACGCTTGAGTACTTTGACCACTACTAGGAGCTTCCCACACTCCTTGTGTGCGCTGCGGTTCGCTCAATATTCTCAAAGCGAGTAGATATTTACTACGGCGCGACGGTCACCTCGCGTTGTATCAAACTTTATGTCCATCTCAACTAATATTATAAATGGTAACATGTTTATTTGGGACTCGCGCAAGACAAATGACAAAAAAAAATCATTTATAAAACTAACAATACCTAAGCGTATACAAAGAGTTGTGTGAGGGCAAAAAACTTTTATCACAATATATCAGAGATGAACCCATATGACGATGAAAGATAAAGTAAAAGATATTAGCGACAATTTTTTTTAGTCTTTGAAAGATAATCACTTAACTAAAATCCTAAGTCTATATTTATGTGACGTAAGTTGACATATAACAGCTAGTCTAACTGTATACAAAGCAGCACAAATAACAAAAAAAAAAATACACTCGTGCCAAACCGCACCGCACCGCAGCCCGACTGTAGAGCCTCTTAGAGCGGAAAATTAGCTAGCCCAACTACCAAAACAAAAGATGTGCCTCGTTAAATTACCATCCCATTCATACCAAAAACGTTCAACGAAGTGATACTACGTAAAATTTGCTATTAAACAGAGCAGAATCTCGTCCAGATTTCCTTGAAATCCTATTAAAAACATTCTTCACGGATCGAGGTCGCGAACTAATTAAGACCCCAATCATTCTCCTTTGTCGTGGTGAGACGGCGAACTTAACTCTCAGTGAATATCTCAGTCCGATCTTATTAGATGTAGGAATTTAAAAAAAATACTGGACTACCAGTTTTTTAAATGTAAATAGTTTGTTTAATGTTGGTGTTAACTGGAAATATCATGGAGTAGACCTCCACGATATTTCCAGTAACCAGGAATAAGTAGTACAATTTATCCGTTTTCTTAGCGTGTCGATGGCAAATAAAGTCTTTAAATATTATGT
>NDFZ01001169.1:0-12983 GCA_002192655.3 Mamestra configurata | reverse complement strand
GCAATGACTTGTCGATTGGTTTGTTTGCTTAGTTTCTAAAATAACAGATGCAACGTTACAAGGAATCTGTTATAAACCAAACAAGGGTGGGTGGGTAGGTAGGTGTACAATTTGTTGATCATGACAAACGGCGTTAATGACAAGTTGCGATAAGACAAACCGCGTATATGACGAATTGCGATCGTGGCAAACAGCGTATTAGACGAATTGCGATCGTGGCAAACAGCGGTATTAGACGAATCGCGAATATGACAAACCTACTTAAATCAGATCGCTGATGACCAACTGCGTATTTGACGAATAGCGTTTGTGACCAGCAGCGTGTAATCCAAATTGTGTATGATAATGAGTTATTTTATATTTTTCCATAAAATTACTATTTATAATGTTTTGTAAACTACTGTATAGTGTTACTATTTACTTAAGTAGTTAAAATCTGGTCAAAGTTGTACTACATCGCTGTTAGGTTTTAATTTTTTGGGGATAGTTTGATGAATTAAACTACATGTTTGTAAATCAGAAATATAACAATTATTTATTAAAGTTACTATTTATTACAGTTTTTAAATGAAACAAAATTAAATCAGACTTAAGATTGAGATCAATATCAACGTTACTACACCTATTACTTTAATGAATTTTATGGAAACAATCAAAACAAAGAAATGGTTTGTTTGGGCAGGTTTCACAAAAAGTTACAACTTTTTTCGTCTTGTTTTTGGCTAAGACTCGTCCCATTACTTTAGTATTGTCTTTGTAGCACTGCTGACATGTCCGTCTACTATTTTTGCTTGTGCCGTCTTTCTTCGCAAGCTTATGCTTCATTCTTATTGGTCTCGAAACCTGACTTGAGGTTTCACTTCTCATTAACAGGCCCTTCAACACTTGTTTCCTAAATTCAACAATTTGGATTTTGGCCCCGGTTACTGCTTGATATAATACNATTTATTACAGTTTTTAAATGAAACAAAATTAAATCAGACTTAAGATTGAGATCAATATCAACGTTACTACACCTATTACTTTAATGAATTTTATGGAAACAATCAAAACAAAGAAATGGTTTGTTTGGGCAGGTTTCACAAAAAGTTACAACTTTTTTCGTCTTGTTTTTGGCTAAGACTCGTCCCATTACTTTAGTATTGTCTTTGTAGCACTGCTGACATGTCCGTCTATTATTTTTGCTTGTGCCGTCTTTCTTCGCAAGCTTATGCTTCATTCTTATTGGTCTCGAAACCTGACTTGAGGTTTCACTTCTCATTAACAGGCCCTTCAACACTTGTTTCCTAAATTCAACAATTTGGATTTTGGCCCCGGTTACTGCTTGATATAATACAGTGCATTGATAACTGCAGTGTTTAACAGCAAGTTTATGGCAACTTTTTTGTACCATTTTACCGATTTCCTTAATGGCGTGGAATAAGCCCCCATCTGGTCGGACAAATCGACAGCTCCTTTTGCCCTATTATAGTCTAGCACGATTTTTGGCTTCGATACCGCTTTTCCTCGCTTTGTGATTGTCTGGAAACTGTCGGAATGTTTGGTCGAAAGTACAAGTACATCTCTTTTATCTTTCCACTTCATGATAGTAATTCCATCTTCGCTCTCTCTAGCTATATATTCACCTGTCTTCAGTTTAGCATTAGTAACCTCTTTTGGTATATTCCTTCTATTTTTTCTAATAGTACCCACTAGATGTGTTTCATTTTCCAACAGAGTTTTTGCTAAATCAATACTCGTATACCAATTGTCAGTATACAACGTGTGACCCTTGTTCAACAAGCCACTGCAAAGCGACATTACAACGTTTGCCGGCGTAGTATTTACTTGATCGTTTTCTTTTCTCGCATAAATATTGATTGTATATGTATACCCCGGTAGAGTGCATAATTTAAACTCTTTTATACCATATTTATGGCGTTTCTGTTTGTTATATTAACGAAAAATGATTCTTCCGCGGAATGGCACAACGCTTTCGTCAATGCATATATCTTCAGCAGGAGTATAATGCCTTGAGAAATTAATGTTCATGACCTCCAGTAAGTGTCTGACACGATGTAACCTATCAGACTTGTGAGCATTGTCAAGCTGGGAAAAATGAAGCATTTGAAGAAGCAGTTCAAAGCGATTACGGGACATAATTGTTGCTGCAAAAGGGTGACCTGTTATTTCATCTTTTGACCAATAATCAGAAAGCTTAGGAAGTTTTACCAATCCCATAAAAATAATCAATGCAAAAAAGCCATTCATCTCATGCACGTTAGAAGGAGACCACTTACGGATTCTTGCTGCTTTTGAAGCCACGCGCCCGGTGATTCGATCAATAGCAAACTGATTTGTATCTTCTACTATCTGCATAAAAACATCATCAGGAACCAAGAGAGAGTAAAAATCAGCAGGCGATTTCTTAGTCATTGCTAAGCGGAGATTAGTAGGTAAACCAGGAGTTTCAGTGAAAGGTAGTAATTCGACGCTGATTACCTGTTGGTAGTGCCCATGTGCGTGTAAACGGCGTAGTGTTTCCCGAGGTATCTGGAACTGCATGATCTTCCGCATCACTCTCGTCACTGTCTATCACCATAATACGACGATGTTTACGAGTTACTGGATGGATATTTATGTCTTCTTCTTCAGAGCTTACATGGAAACTATTATTCAACAAGGTGATTTCTAATTCTTCTATTTGTGATAAATCTTCCTGATTTATTTCTAAATCTTCGAACTCATCCATAATGAATCAATGAATGAAGTGCAATAAAAAACAATTTATATTTACGTAAACAAATAAACAGAAAATCTCGAATCGATACGTAATCAATTTAGTTAGCTAGGTAGTCCAAACGGTCACTGCGCGGCGCGCGGGAGTCGCAAATTGAGACGGCCGGCAGCCGGCAGGACATGAGTGGGGATGACCGACACCCCGACCCCCGCGGCCCCCGCCAACGTAATACGCGATTTATTTCCGCGTGGGCCATGGGGGGCAACTGTTGAGTGACAGTAGTATTTTGGTAAAATAAAGTCACAAATTACTTTTCTTCGATTTATTTCATGTGATTTGGCACATTTTCTAGCCCCTAAAGCAATAAAAACTTATACGTAAAATTTTACAATCAGGCATTTTTAATCTGGCTCCTCTTGCTAAATAAGTGAGGCCCATATGTTGTCCCCCACGGCGTTTAACGTGTTAAGAAATTGCATCGATTTTCTTAACTGTTTCTCACGAAAGATTAAAGTTCATTCTTTTTGAGGTAGTTTTCTACTTTTTTTTGAGTTTATTTTAATTTCCATTGACTGTCTCTAAAAACATGGTTAAAATATATTTTTTTTCAGTTTTCACGTGTCCAAACTCCTTGACAAGTTGTAAAGGCAACTAAAGTCCTGATGTTGTGTGTTTTTGAATTTCGTAAAACAAAATATTACAAAATAAAACTGTAAAATAAGGAATTTGTACTTGCTGAAATGAAATGAAAATTGAAATTAAAAAGAAATGCCTTCTGCATATCAATTAAAATAAATACTGTGTCACATCACCTAGATTCACGGCGTGATATATGTACAGAATAGCGCGGCAGATATTCGTTACTCCACAGTCAACATTTTGAAAAAAAGTTGATATTTTTTAACAAGGTACCTCCAATATGCAAAAAAAAAATTACTAAATTACGTTATGCACAAACCTTTACAACAGTAAAACGTTACGTGTTACGTTACGTTTTACTGTTGTAAAGGTAACAACCTACGTTAACAGTGACATCGAAGCAACATAGAAGTAACGTAAAAGCGCGATTTTTCAAGGTTATAAGTAGTTCTAACTCGACATTGAGGTAAATTTTAAACAAAGATCAAGAAGACATCGTCACGCTGTTATTAGATACCTAACACATAATAATACAAAATAATTAAACAAAAAAAGCAGTTATTACACCTTAGAAATCGCCAAAATTCACAATTTCAATTCACTGACGTAACACACACGTGCACCTTTGACAGACTCCAGAGACAAAAAGATGGCGTCTTTTTTTTTTTATTGCGCTGCCTGAATATTTGGTGTTGCCATTGCAATCACAGCATACTACCAAACTGTTTTCAATGCTTTTTTGGGGAAATTTTTGGTAACATAGAAAATAGTAATGTTACGAGCTTGGGGTTCGTGACAATAAAAACAGCCGATTAAATAACCAAAATGACACTTTAATTTAAAAACACTAATTACAACTTTAAACTCACAAATTATTAAACACAAGTTCACAACTGATCACTTTATTGGCACTTGAAGATCGCTTCCGAAGTATTCGCTTGTATCGCAAATTCAATACTGACTCGGTCGCGGAATACGCGCTCCTTTTATAGGTCAGTTTATTCTAGAAACTTCCATTCTCGAAACATCTGGAAAGTACTCGTAACTACCGCTGCCGACTGACCAGATACCGAGAAGTGTAGAATGTTCTGGCAAAGAAATGTCTAGAAGGTACTTGACTCTACTAGTTCTGCTACTCGATACTATATGGCGCTAGTAGTAACTTAATGTACCCGACATTAATTCTGGCGCGTAACAGTAACATAAAAGCAAAAACATGGAGCATAAGTTTGACTAGTAATAAAACTATAAAGAACGCGTTTTTTAAGACACTAAAAGCACGATGGAGCAGCTTAACTTTGATACATTTCAGATTTCATACTTAACCCTAGAGTGGGCGCGCTATGAGCATTTTGCCGCCTGCGCTAAAAAAACGTTAATAATTCGTAAAACAATTGCCCGTTAGTCTTGCGCTTTATAGTAGCTGCCCCCACTCTCGTTAGCAACGCGTGCCGAAAAGCTGGACGCCATCAGTGCGCGGGGAGCCGCTTGAAGAGAAGGTTGTAACCATCAGGTGTCGCCGGGCGGCAAATTGCTCACCGCGCGCCCACTCACGTAAGTAAAAATTGTGTCATGTATTTTTTGCGAAGTTGAAATACAGACTATATTTTATGGTGCATTGATTGTGAAAACTAAAAAACGCTTTTAATTTCAGGATTTAAAAGTGATAATAACCAAAATGGACGCTCAAATTGTGTCTTGGCTAGAGGAAATGTCTGATTTTGAAAGTGCTAGTTCACAGTTTATAGAGGAGAATGTGTCAGAAAGTGATCGATCTATGCCAATGATGCTGTTTTTTTCAATGATGAATATTGCCGGTATAAACAGTCAAATTATTTTCAAAGGCAATACTGGACAACTAATGCTACGCCGACAGTATTTGAAAGAAATTGCTATGGTCCTAGTCAAGCAATATATGACCACAAGGTCTTCTATAGACACATTAAATATTTCTTTGAGGAAACAAATTGCTCGCTTTGTACCAGCAGAACAAGCATCATCTTCAAAGAAGGAGGGTATATGCAGTATATGTCAAACGAAGAAAAATAGGCGCACTAAAAAAGGGTGTTGCAGATGCCCAAAGTTACTGTGCAATGAACATTGCTCATACCTTTGTGAAGACTGTTTAGACAAAGCATATCCTGTAGATTAAGAAAACATATAATTTCGTTTTTTTTTATTTATTTTTTTCAGTATTATATAGGATAAGTTAAAAGTCAATTAAAATAAAAAGTTTTCTAAAACATTTTGTAAGCCAAAGTTCTTAAAACAGAGTTTAATAAATATGTTAATTTACCATTACTTATTTGTGTATTATTTAAATCCTGACAAAACAAATTAATTATATTGCTTGAGTAAAGGGGCGGCAAAATGCTCCCCACGCGCCCACTGATGTTTCACGGAAAGACGCGCCCACTCTAGGGTTAATTAAATGTACATTAAAAAAAATATAAGTTTTTGTAGTGTTAGCACTACAAAAACAGAAAACAAATATTACAGTATTGAAAATAAGTAAAAAAAAAAATATATTTTTAAAGAAAAACAAAAAAAGATCTTTATTCACTTATTTTACATGTGAGCATGTATAGTGTATACTATTCTTAAGTTAAACTATAAATATGGTTCTTTACAGTCTTTCCAATATTAATCTAAATATTTTCGGGTTTGTGATGCAAACATGGAAATAATAAGTGTAGACGCAAGTCATGGTGGTGCAACTTATGGTGGTGCAACTCATGATTCTTTTATATGGGGTATTCATCCACTAAGATCTCACTTGGAAGATCTTAGCACACAGAAGATACTTGGTTTCCAATACTGGATGCAGCACCTGACTCACCAGAAGCACACTACACCGACTTACATGTCCATGCAAAGAACATTATAGAGCGCACTATTGGGCTTCTTAAAGCACGTTTTCGTTGCTTGTCTTGCACTACCAGAAGTAGCTGGCTCTATTATAAATGCTTGTGTTATACTTATTACACAACAATTGCAATAGGACTAACATATCTGTGGAACAATTAAACAATGAAGATTTGATTCGAGAAGCCCAATTACAGCCAGAAGGCAATGCGAGTGAACAGCCACACAGCAATAACATCGCTCTGCAGCAGGGTTTGGCTACTCGTAATTCGCTTGTTCAGCGGCTGTGGGAAAGGCGGCATTTAAGATCCTGAAACAAATATTTTATTTTTATACCTATAAGTTTTAATTTAATTATCAGTTTTTACAATATTTTTTCATTGATCTTAATTGTTGTATATTTTAATGTCTTCATATATTCACTCAATAAAATAAAAACCAAAAATTTATGATATTAATTTACTACATCAAATCTCTCATGGTTGAACTTCCTGGTAGCTATTTATCGGGTATTTAAAGAGAAGGTAAACATGAATAGTTTTGTACCTTTCAATCCTCGTCGCTGTATTTGCAAGTGCTGTTAAAACTTGCACCATCGTCTCCATCGCTTCGGCAATTCTCGCAGCAGCTTCAGTGTGCGTTTGTGTCGAACGGACGAGCGCACGTCTTGCAGCCTCCTGTGACATCGGCGGCTCGCGCCTTCAACGCCGTTGTCGCGGGGAGCGGGCTGCAGATGTAGTTGCAAGACGCGGGGTAGGAGTTCTGCTGGGGGAGGGAGCCGGTGGATCTTGGACTGTAAGTTCCAGAGGAGGATTTTGAGGTAGTGGCTCTAAGATGGGCTCAAAAGGTTGATTTTGGGTGGAAATATGGACTGAAGTTGGATCGTGGAGAGAATGCACATTTTGTAGAATGGATTCTGAAGCCGGGGAATCTTGCACATCCACATACAGTGTAGCATCGCCAATCTCTGGAGGCTACAAAGATAATTAGAAAAGTTATTTAAAACTAAAATAACTATAAATTATGCTTAACTACTTATATCTTTACTTACTAGTTCCACCTGGGCACCTGGCAAACCCTGGCCAATATCTTCTCCCAGTATTTGCAGAAATTTTTCCTCAATTTCAGTCAAGGGCTTCTTAGTGGAAGGCCCTCCCCCAGTCCGCACATGAGAAGCCCGTAACATAGCATCCCGCTTTTTAAGTTTGGCCTTATAATCTATCCAGTACTGAAAAAATATTGTTTTATTTAATATTAATATAAGTACATAATTTAAATTGATAAATTGAAAAAGGTATGGGTATTTACTTTAGTCCAGCCTGCCGAATCTTTATGTGCGCCATCGCCTTGCGAGTTTAAGATTTCTGCAATCTGTCCACTTTCTTCTTGAGTATTCTTTTCCTGAGGCTTGCAGGGAGCGATTGTGTGCAGTAGCGATAGATTGGTTGGCATGTAAAAATTCCCAGAGTATCTCTAGCTGCCGCCAGGAAACCCGATTAACTCTTCGGCTGCAAAATTAATAACAAAACACATATATCAAAACGTTACAGAAAAATATTTCTTTGTTTTATGTACCTACTAAATAAATAAATAAAAGTGTTTTAAAACTCATTCATTGAGTAACCTTACCTTGATTCCATGTCAATTTTGTAGCACACTGTTACTGCTAGCAGAGTTTGTTGTAGCCAGAGATCTTATGCAATTAAGATAAAATAACATAAACTACTTAAGCGCAGGCCACACCGCCAGCTAGCGGGCGGGCGGGCTAGGCGGGCGAACATCGTTTCACCTCTTTACATACTTCGGTTCACACCGCGAGCTACCGACTAACCTAACGAGCTAAGCTAACGAAATATCCGACGATTCCAGCGAAGCTACTCGTTCACCTCGTTGGCGCGCCCGCGCTTCGCTAGCTTAGCTCGCCCGCCAGCCCGCTCGCCCGGTTGTCTCGCCCGTCCTCCCCGTTTCGAGTAGACTAGTCGACACTCGTCTTTCGAATAGCAGTGTAGTGTTTACGTTTGTGAATGATGAATATGTCATATATCGACGAAAGTTCTGATGATGATTTAACTACAAATATTAAAAAAAAGGTAGAAGTTTTTCGAGTATTCTTAGCATATTATCTAAGTGCACAAAAGACACATCATTTTTATCTAAACGAAATAAGGTCTTTGTTTCATCTAAACATCTTAAAAATATAACTTTGGCTTCGAAATCATCAAACTCACTGTCTATCAATCCTACATAATTGTACTGCTTTCTTTTTTCGCTCAAAATTTTTATCACAACATAAGTCCCGATAGATAAGTTTCTGGGGTGGATAGTAGTTTTATCTAGGCTGGTTCCACTACTATTACAATTTTTCGTGTTCCTTTCGCGTAAAGTAGCCAATGGTTCCTCGTCTGAACTATCGCTGGAGTCATAATAAACTCTGTTAAATATTTGTCCTGTTCTTCCACTTGACATGCTTGTAATAGTAGTAGAACCACCCTCCACGAAATCAGTTTCAGAGTTATTTAAAGGTGCAACCTCCATAGTGTTTGTTGCAGCATTTTCAATGTTCTGTGCTTCTTGGGCGATGAAAAATTTGTGCGATTTATTAGGAACACATGAACAAAACCCAATTATCTCTACATTACTACAGAAGCAACTCTGCTCGCTATAAGTCATTTTTCCCCCGAGAATTAGACGATATATGATGTAAACGCATCGTGCCTGGAACTCGTTGTAATGTAGCCGGTATCTCCCTAGATACTTGATCTATTTGGTCTTGACTGATTACAAACATCTTCACGGATGTTGCGTCTTTCAATAGATCGTAAAATTGAGTCAGATTTACTACATCACGTCCATGAGCAACTAGCCTATCGGCTGTTCTTTTGATGAGGCCTCCAATCCCGTCAGCGGCACCCTTGCCGTGCCCAGATTCAAAATATGACCATGTCATATGTTTAAATCCATAATCGAAAAACTTGGTCGACATCAAATAAAAGTTTTGCTTCTGTCTGTACTGCGTACACGGACCGTCAGAGAAGAAATGTATGGTTTCGACATTGGGGTATTTTTCTTGCACATATTTTAAAATTGGGTCTGTATGTGCCCAGATTGCTGCAGGACCATGAGCTAGGCTAGAAGACACCGTACAAAAGGAAACTGTTTCATTCGTCTCTGCTCCTTCTGGCTTTGCGTACAAAACAACAGTGTGTAGTGTTAGCTGATTACGTGAGCCTCCGAAGTGATGAGCTTGGATTTCTTCACTATGCTTGCAATTATAATTTTCGCTGAAATCCATATGAATGGCAACACTGTTAGGCGTGAGATTTTGAATGCAATTTCGATAGCCTTTATGTTGTGTGTAAACGTTAAAAACATGTTTCTTAAAATCCGTAAAGTCTTTTTCAAAATTATTAATTAAGTGGAATAATTTTCCAGTCTGTAATTCTTTAACATTCTTTATAACTTTTCGAGTACCATTTGCCGTAGTAAAATCTTCTGTCTTACGAATCCACTCCCACCATGACACATTTTCTTCAGGATTAATGTTTTCTAAATCAACAACTTTGTTTTTTTTACATTGTTTACAGTTTCCAACCATACAGTGATTTTGGTTCACATTACACACAACGGATTCCAGCAAATTATTCAAATTATCAGTATTGATAGCACCTTTTTTTCTCACAGCCGTTGCTTTGAACTGAATATTTGTGTGTTTCTTACACAAACACGTATCTCTTGCATTTACTGATGGAAACATGACATAGAATGGTCTCATTTTTGCAAAGTAAGCTAATGAACATAGTATGCTGCATTCTTTTTTAAAGAGACGGTATAAATTACTAACTGTATTCAAAAGAAACCTTTTCTGTTTTTTAACCTTATTTTTTGTTACGGTCTCCTTCTTACCTGCAGTTGCACGACTATTGTCGTCACGAATGTAGAAGTTTACAATCATTCTTCTCAATTTCCTATCAACTGCCTTAATTCTCTGTTGTTTGTTGTAGCGTATACCCAGTGCATCCATTCTTATTACATTTTCAAGGCCTGCTTCCTTCACTCTATCTGACATTACGGTTTCTTTAAGTACTCTTCTATCTTTTCGGGATTTTAAGTTCTTGTAATTTTCTTTAATGCTGTTACAAAGAACATTATATTCTTCAAACTTTGCTTGAGTCCTTTGTAGTTTTTTTTTGTATTTTTCATACTTTCGTCTCCATTTGTCATTTTCAGTTTGTAGCTTTAAATTTTCTCGATATAATTTACTTCTATCTCGTCTTACTTTTTTTCTTCCGCTACTTACGATAGGCGAGGCTGGCGGTGATGGTGGTGGAGTATAAGTTTCTAACGTTTTTTCCTGTTCCTTTTGTTTATCTCTGTACTTTTTTTGCTTTATTTTCCACTTTCTGTTCGCCAATCTTTTTTCTCTGTCATTCATATCTTTAGCGTTTTGTTTTTATGATAGCGATCTCTTGCCTTCTGTAAATATTCTTCTTATTTGTCCTCGTCTTGATTTTTTTTCAACCTGCAACGACGTTGCCTTTCAGCTGCTGACAACGGCATGGCTTATAGGTATTTATTTCTGAAAAGAAAAGAAAGTAGGGACTTATATGTAGCGTCCTATAAATGAAATCTTCCATAAATGTAACCTTCGTCACTTTCATGTCTCCATCGTCACATTCTACCTGTGCCGAAGGATACGTGTGACGAAGTATACAATTTTTGAATAAGATTGTTACAAATCGTGCATAGCGAACACTTAGATAAAAAAAATACTTTACCGTAAAGATTACATATTTATATGAATCATATAAAAGCTAAAACGATTAAAAATTCATGAAATACATCCCAAAAAACGCTGTGACTAAGGAAAACCTCAAAAAACACACGCCGCCGGTCTTCGTCCTTGATGTAAAAGAAGTGACAAGCTGTCAATGTCAATCACTTGATTTGAGTTTCGCTCTATGATCTATGGTCTTTGGTGTTTCGTTTCACTCAAAATCTTAACACACTCACATATTTTTTTTAAAACTTAAGGTAATATTTGGCCGTCGTGACGAAGGATACTCGAATTTTCGGGACAATCTTCGTCACGACAAAAATAAAAAACTTTTACAGATAATTAAATTAAACTTTCTCGTTACCATGCTTACCAATTTATCTCTCCATGTATTTATTAAATTGTGTGACTTCAATAAATTATTTTCATAATAAACGTAATAGTTCCAAGCAACACCTAATGGGGACATGCCATTTTAACTTTGTAACAAAAGTTTGACTCCATTTTAATAATAAAGTTCAAATTAATTTAAAGTAAATTTAAAGATGGTTATCTAAATACAAGTTATTAAATTGATTTAAATAAAATAAATGATACTTCCTCCATTCTGTATTTAGTATTAAACCTTTGTTACAACGGGGACCACCTTAATTTTATGAAGGACTTTAAAAGTAGAAGTACCCAGGTACAATTTCAAGAAATATTAAGTATGATATCTGACAAACTTACCAAAACTGATACTAATTACCGGAAAGCTATTAGCGCTAGTTCAGACATGCGGGAACCGCGCGTTCACGAATCGCGTGGTTTCAAACCGCGAAATTGTGATGCTATTCAGACACCGGCGGTTATTATGCGATTTTGTGCATGAATAACGTCAGTTTGAAAATAGAAGTCGACGAAGAAGTGTGTTAACTGTGGTTGCTATTTAAAAAAAGAAAAGAAAAAGGCGGTATTGGGTGCATCCAATATTATGTGACCGACTAGTACATGGTCAGTTCGTAACGTTATATCCCAATTTAAGAATGTATGAAAAAAATTTTTTTGACTATTTGAGAATGTCAATAAAATCTTTTGATGAACTAATTGAACTGATCAGGCAAGATATTTCAAGATCTGAAACGCATATGAGGCCAAGCGTGTCACCAGAAGAAAAACTCGTAATAACTTTAAGGTAAGATTTATTTAACATCTGTGNTATTCTCCGCACTAAAACTTACCCTATTGGAACGAGAAATAGATAGAGTCGGTGTGAACATCTGTGGTCTAAGTGAAACACACTGGAAAGGCAGCGGACATTTATTGGCAGACCACCATGTCGTTTACTTTTCTGGCAACGATATCAGCAGCAGCAATGGTGTGGCCTTTCTAATACCCATACATCAGAAGCATTGCGTGATGGGGTACGAGCCGGTAAGCGATCGGATTATCAGCATAAAGATAAAAGCTTCACCGATGAATCTTAACATCATTCAAGTGTATGCACCCACCTCTACCGCAAGAGACGAGGCAGTCGAGAAGTTTTACTCCGAATTGGAATCTACAATAGCGAAGGTACCCAATAGAGAGTTACTGATCATCCTAGGAGATTGGAATGCTAAGATCGGAGAAAGCGCTCATCAGCTGAGCAAATGCGCGGGGAGATTTGGGCTCGGGAAGCGGAATGAACGAGGTGAACGCTTAATACAATTCGCTTCAGAAAGCGACCTGCTAATTGTAAATAGCCTCTTCCAACNGTCATCCTAGGAGATTGGAATGCTAAGATCGGAGAAAGCGCTCATCAGCTGAGCAAATGCGCGGGGAGATTTGGGCTCGGGAAGCGGAATGAACGAGGTGAACGCTTAATACAATTCGCTTCAGAAAGCGACCTGCTAATTGTAAATAGCCTCTTCCAACACCACCCTCGAAGGCCAGAAAATTGGTTATCGCCCGATGGTAAAACCCGCAACCAAATCGATTACATTATGATTCGGTCGCGATGGAGAT
>NDFZ01001168.1:0-12983 GCA_002192655.3 Mamestra configurata | reverse complement strand
GTTCAAAAAGTGCTGGCACTCAGCCTAATTTGAATAAATGACTTTTGATTTTGATTTTATCGTTTTTCATACATGAAGGTTGGGACATGAAATAATCGGAATATTGCTCCCTCCACCCTTTCCACACTTTATTTTAATATCCAAAAAGTGTCATTAATTATCGTTTGGAAAACAGGAAGCGCTGCCCGAAAAAGCATAAAAGTTTTTTTAGGTTTTATTCACGTCTCATGTAGAAGGGTTCCTTTGTTTATTGTCATGGACTTCATATGCTAGAAGTTTGTAGCTGTTACTATTAGCGGTATTGGTTGTTTTTCTTTGTGTTCTTCGCACTCTCTTCATTGGATGGCATAAACATTTAAATTTCACCTCTTATAGTAGTAGCCGGAAGACGTCGCGGGTAGAAGATGGATGCGAGACGCACAGGAACGGTTGTTGTAGTGACACTTGGGGGAGGCTTATGTCCAGCAGTAGACGTTCTCAGGCTGATATGATGATGAGTAGTAGCCTATTTGGTGCCACTGCTGGGGGGAAAAGGGGCTTTTCTCCTTTACGTTTTCCACACAACTCTATCCTTTGCCAGTTCAGGCCATAACTCTCCTCGGTAGGAGTCGAGCTCGTCTGGCCATCTTCGCCTTGGTCTGCCGCATTGTCTCTGGCACTTAATTACACCTTAACAGGTAAATAACTTAACTGGGGAAAATTTGCTAAGTAACGGTTAAAGGTGCGGTCTGGCAAAGCGAGATATGTATTCGAATCAGAGTAGGTACGGTTGATGCTGATAAGTGGGAACTCAAACACGCTTTAAATTCAATGACAAACATAATATAAATATGAGTAGGTACATACTATTAATGTGTTAACATTTAAAAAAAAAATATTCGTCGACATTTTTGTCTTCAGACAAACCAAAATCGTTCAGTGATTCTCTTAGGCAAGGCGAAAAACGTAACTCAGAGTTCTGCTAACACGAGGCTAAATATATATTTATATCATAAATAATGGCGTCGTGTTAGCCACTCGTAGNAAACGTAACTCAGAGTTCTGCTAACACGGGGCTAAATATATATTTATATCATAAATAATGGCGTCGTGTTAGCCACTCGTAGTTAAAAAGATAACTCTGGGCTGGCTTTAAAGCATATAAATTAACCTCGCAACACCCATAATAGCTACTAACTATCTCAAGTCCAAACCACAAGCCACCCCTACTAAATTCGTCAACCGATCCCACAATCGTCATGAAAGACCTATTGTAACCTCAACTTCCGACACGACATTCGAAAACGGAACTCGAAAACGATCTCTTCGATAAAATCCTAATTTGAATTCGAGATTGCGCTCCCTCACGGGGAATTAGCGCACTCGGATCGAGAATGAACATAGACATAGAGAACTGGACTGAGCATTTCCGTCACAAAATTGGCTAATCTGTAAATATTTCGTAGTGATGAAGGTGACACTGGTGTACCAAAAATGTTAATAACTAAAAGAAGCAATAACTGGAAAAAGACAATAATTGGCCGCATGACAACTTTGTCTCTCTCGCTCTTTTCTGACCGTTTTCACTTGACAGTCAAGCCGGTATATTTACCCCCGATTCTTGAATTAAGAATTTGAAGTTAAATATTTTTCAAATCAAATTTTAGTCTGGAAACCTGTCTAATTTTGGTATTAAAGTAGGGCTTGCCACGATCTTCGCTCCCCATTCTCAATTCGGAAACCGGTCCTGTATCTAGTTTTCTAAGTCTATGAGAACAATCTTTCGGAAAGGTCCCGAAAGTCAAATAGTTATAACTCCGGTTAACAAATTCCGTATCGTGTTTTCATTAAGATAAATTATTTTTGTTGTTTCTTCGATGTTTATGTTCCTATTTGAGGTTGTTGTCACTTTGTTTTATTGGTGTTGTTTGGTTTTAACAGCTCCAAATGCATACGCTATGCCAGAGGGACGTCCTTATAGGCTCTAGTTAAAGTGCTATTATATTAGCAATGGCGATTGTCGAAATGCCAAAATAAGGGATCACGTGACCATTCGAGAGCGTTGTCAAACCCATACATTTTTGACATTTTTACAATCGCCTTCGCCGCTGTCAGAATGTCACTTCTGTAGAGCCTCTTAAGGCTGCTTGTCCATTGAGGTGGAGCGCGACAGCGGAGCGGAGTGACGGCGTAATGCGGAGCGGAGTTGCGGACTGTGCGGAACTAGCCGACGATTAATTTGAACAGGCGGGTGGTTATTTGCGCTCCATTTCCCCGCTCTGCTTCTCCGCTCCGCTTCTCCGCTTTCCGGTTTTGTATTGATTTTTAAACCAGTTCGCGAATCCCTGTCCACTGAAGTGGAACGGAGATTTTATGCAATTCCATTAGTTAATATTGGCAAAGCTTCGCTACGCTCCTCCCATCTCCACTCCTGGTCAGTCAGCCTTAGAGTTGGATAATGATCTTTTGACTTAATACACAATGAAAAACTTAAAAAGGTACCTCCATAATAATTTGCTGACTTTTTAACCATAGAACACAAAGATGCCTCGGCGGCTGCTGTTAAAGACAGTATTTTCAACAATTTCTATACAAACCAAGCCTGTCATTGACTCTCAATTAATCATAAGATCTGACGCCCGGTGATTGCTGTGTGTGACAGCCTGAAGAGCGCTCAGCGCAACGCTAGCGATCTAAGTATCTTTAGTAATTGCTTCTTCAGTCAATTCCGTGCTCTGTGTTTTCTACCGCTACCGAACAAGTGAGTCTTATAGAGCAAAGACAGCAACTTCCCAATGGCAACTTTTAATTCAGCATGGCGGAATACCCATTACAATGTTTTTAAAAATAGCGTGAAAAAAATAGGATGATCTTATACAAAATAAACATTTTTATATCAAGGTAAATACCAAAATCAGCAACATTCCATACCATTTGTACGCTACCATCGTGTGACGTAAAATAAAAATTCACCAACTGTCTTTTCAGTAAAATTGAATGTGACAACCAATGCTTTTATAATGACACAAATGTAACATTTTCTATAGCACCAATCTCTAGTACTTTGAGTTTAACAATATCTACATATAACAGCCAGATTTTTTCCAAATAACGTCACCACACGTAACGTCATAACCGTTTAGACACGCAATATAAAAGAGTATATTTACCGTCATAACGTATCCAAATACCCGTGAAATGTTACCACACGTCGCACTGAAAATACGCGGTATTTTTGCAAAGCCTCTCAATGCTGTTGACCTATTTTAAACCGCAACTAAAATATCATGCTCCGACATGATGTTGACGACATAATCATTTATGAATATGAGGACACTGATACTGTGGTTGCTTTGTAAAAATGATAGATATTAAATGTATTAAGTGCTCCGGGGCACGTTTCCCATCACTTAGCCAGCCTTCAAACGGAGGAAAAGAAGGAGCATACGGTGGAGGTTTGTCCCACTTGGGCGGAGCACCGCCGTGTCCTCGTCGAGGCGATCGGCGGCGGCGACCTCTCGCGGCCGGCCCTGGGTAAATCCATGGTCCGGAGCGAGGAGGCTTGGGAAGTGGTTACCTCGTTCTGCGAAGCAGTAATGCTAGCGAAGGAGGAGGCGGGCCGCGCGAGGGAGTTGGGTGGCTCGCTGTACGATCACCATCAGGCCCGGGTCGATGGCGCGTTGTGTTCCACGCGCGCCTCAAAGAGATGTCAGAGTAGGAGACGGGGCCCCCGACTGAGAGGACTCTACTCGGCGTGCCTTGAGCAGGGCCAGTTTCCCGCTCAGTGGAAATCTGGTCGTCTGGTCCTGCTCAGGAAAGCGGGGCGCCCTGCGGACTCGCCGTCCGCGTACCGGCCCATAGTGCTGCTCGACGAGGTGGGAAAGCTGTTTGAACGGATAGTCTCAGCCCGCCTCGTCGGCCACTTGTGCGGAGAGGGGCCGGACCTGGCCGAATGCCAGTACGGCTTTCGGCAAGGGCGCTCCACTGTGACGGCGATATCCCGAGTGAGAGTCCTGGCGGAGGAAGCGGTGTCGCGGGGCGGTGTGTTGTTGGCGGTGTCCTTGGACATCTCCAACGCCTTCAACACCCTGCCCTGGAGTTGTATTCGGGAGGCACTACGATATCATCGAGTGCCTTCCTACCTCCGCCGCGTCGTCGGGGCTTATTTGGCGGAAAGGTGTGTCACCTATCTGGGACGNATTTATATATGGTAAGTAATTCCATGATGTACAAAGTTTTGGTTTAGGCTTCGGTTTTTACGAGAAACCACTAAACAACACGGCATTCTTATAATTTGTCTCGATCGCGGTCGAAAGCGCACTAGTTCGCGGAGACGGCCATTTGCCTATGACATGGTCACCTGGCCCATGTCGCGCGGACACCGACACGCCCCCTTGCCACTTCTCCTGTTTTTTATATTTCTATGGATTTTACTGCTTGTAGTATTTTCTTTAATTAAGATTAATTTCACTTAAATATACACCTACAAACTGAACAGAAGTTAGTGTGAGAAAAAAATCCTAAAAAATAATTCAGATTTGTTATTACCTGGATTATTTTTCGGGGAATCCTGAGGGTATTTTAGTTAAGATTAAATAGGTTATTTCTAGCGTGCTTCATCGTCGTTCACATATGTACTACTCGTATTAAGTTAGTAAGTGGTATAACGTTATACTGGTAAAAAAGACGAGAAAGATATCAATCACCAAACAAAACACTTCCAATTCCCACAATATAATACGAAGACGCAACTTTTGGCATTGTCCTAACCCAATAAATCTGGTAGATTCCGCTATTATTCAGACGGGGACTAATCACGAATCCCTTTGATGTATTGCCGGAGACCGATTTAATTCCACTTCACAAATGCTTTACGGAATTTGAAACACGGATTTTGTACAAAACTTTGTCCGAGGGTTTCGTTCAGAGTTTGGATTCGTTTTCGCCCGCATCGGGACGTTTGTGCGAAGTGGAGCGAGAGATGTTACATTAAAAAAGACGACGTTATGCGAAGGAAGTATAGAAATGGATTACTGCATTTATGTTTTTGTTTTTGGATGGGGACCGCTGGCATTTCTGCACACTAAGGCTGGTAACTACCCTGTGGACTATACTGTGATGGCCTGAAATGAATTTAAGGCCCCCAGCCAGGGCTTTGGTTTATATGAGCTTAAAATGACAAAAAAGATTGACGTGTCAAAGTGTTATGTTTAATCTACTTGCAGAAATTGTTTCAATTTATTATTAAATATATTAGTTTTGTTTAAGATGAAAAAATACTGAACACTTGCAAAATAAATATCATTATCATTTATAATGTTGTTTGCAACATCTTTTAAGTAAAATCGGTTTGTCAAATGGCCCATATACGACGTAATAAAGCCATTATAATTATTCCGGTGTGAGAGAAAAACGGAGCCATACACGACGAATAGCACTATCCCTCTCTCACGTTGGAATCATGATGACACTGGCATTTAGTTTGACCTCCCGTAGCTGTTTGAGACAATAGTTTAGAATTGGCTTATTTATTTATTATATACCTAATTATACACCGATACTAACATAACGAGGGTTCCTCTAGGTCTTAAACTTTGTCAAAGAATATAGCTTTTGTTTGCTAGTTATCGAGTTAATTTTGTTTATTATAAAATAAATATTCGTTTTGTATCTATTAAACAAGATTTATCCACCTTTGCTGGCGCTGACGGACTCGGTACTTATCTAAGGAGTACCAACGAATTAATAAATCACTCTTTGAGAGCTCCCCTCTCAAGTGTCATTTGAATACCTTTTGAGACGGTGATTTTAAAAAGAATAATATTTTATCTTGGCAGGTTTATGAAAAAAAAAACTTTTTTTTCGGTGGTTGATGAATACGGGATATAGTTAGTAATATTTCCTCTTCGTCTTTTGTAGAACAATGAACATTGAAAATGTAATTTTATCCATGTCGATACCAGCAAAACACGGTTTTTGTAAACGAACGTCTTTTGTTTAAGTTGCAACATACATCATCAGCCTAGCCTTTTCCCAACTATATTGGGGTCGACTTCCAGTCAAACCGGATTCAGCTGAATACCAGTATTTTACGTGGAGTGGCCGCCTACCAGACCTTCACAACCCATTAACTGGGTAACACGGTACTCCTTGGTAAGACTAGTGTCAGATTATCTGGCTTCTGACTATCCGTAACGACTGCCAAAAATCTACAAATTACAGCCGGGACCAATGGCTTAACGTGCTTTCCGAGGCACTGAGGAGTCTCGGTATGTTAAGATGGTCACCCATCCACAGACCAACCTCGGCAAGCGTTGCTTAACCTTGGAGATCGACCTGTGTGGCCGTTATTATTTAGCCACGAGCTAGTTGCCGTTATTATTTAGCCAAGAGCAAGTTGCAACTATAATCATAAACGTGGAGAAAGCCTACATTCGGTTGAAATGATGAGGAATCACCAATTACGGCCAAGCAAGATTGCCTAACACTCACAGCTCAATCTCTGTCTGTCTGTCAGTAGACCTAAATCGCAATACTGGATGATTGTGCTCTGATTGGATGATGGTGACATCCAATTCGACCGAAGTTGGAAGATTATTGGCACATATCGAGAGTCCATCTTCCAATCCACAAATTGCCTTTATTTTCCTCATCTTCTGACTACGAAAGCCTGTCCATTAAAAGTTTAATTAAGAATACCACTTTAAACTATCTATTGATTAAAAACATAGATTAAAAAAACTTGGAAACTTTCAACTGGATGCCGTTAAAACCAGCGCCTTGTTCATAACTACGATTTTTTCCAACAAAATTGTTGGCGAACTTGGTCGGTTCATAGTATATTAGTGTATTTTAATTGTATGTGGCCTACCTGAAGTCCAACCCTCGTTCTTTCTAATGCATTCTTTAGCAACTCTTTGCTCAAAGAATTAGCATTGCCATTCGACGTGGCAATGCTGCCAGTCTTCTGGGCACGTTTCCGGATGACAGCGATGCGGAGGAATACTTCGACGTCTGAGTGTATTTTGTTTTTGTATATGTACATACTTAGGTTTAGTAGGTGTAAATTACATTATTTTACATTCTATTATTATGATTATTACATTCGTGATATTATGGAAATAAAATATTTACAATTCATGTTGCAATGTCTTCTCAGCAGCGATCTATGTCAATAACTGTGATGGCGCTGCCGCTGCGGCTGCGGAGAGCCTCAAGCGGCGAAAATATAATAACCTTGTAGGTAGTTATGTTTTTGAGCCGTTTGGGGTTGATACACTCGGGTCATGGGGTCCGAGTGCGCATAACTTATTTAAAGATCTCTCAAGATGCTTAGTTGACACTTCGCGTGATCCAAGGACTGGCTTTTGGCATTCTCTGGTGAGACGTAAAAATTGGGCAGCATATTTAATGAACAAAGACTGCCAAGCTTATCGCCACTAAACAAAGACAATTTATTATCCCGGCTGCGTCAGAGTGCTTCGTTTGTAACTATTGGGTAATTTGTTAAACGACTTCCCGGTAATTAGTAACAGTCTTCAACACTTCGAATGGAAAAAACTACTTATGGTTAATTTAAGTCAACAACCTCAGGCGTTACGGCTAGTGGCGACAAATAAGATCTGAAAGAGAAAATCTGGAGTAAAATATTGTACGAAACCAATACCTATGATATTTTTTGTCAACCGTACAATATTTCCGTGGACACGATATCAGCTGACTCGAACGGAATTCGAAATGAAGTTTTTCTGAAGGAGCTGAATCAAACACAGAGCAAAAGATTAATAGGAACTCATCCCTAAATATAGCTAAAAAAACATAGATGGGTACTAGGGTAAAACTTTTTAATTTTTTAATGATGAATGGACCCCTTGTCCTTTTCAAGTATTAAGGTTTGCTCCCTAGTAAATTTCATTTTATTTTTTAAGACGGCTTAGCCGTGAGAATGTTTCATAAGGACACATAAATCACCTTTGCTTTAATGCCCTATTAACCATAGTGTAGTGACACAGGTGAACGTACGTCAGCGGGACCCTCGAGTTCAAATATCAATCTGTAAGTAACTTCAAAACCAAAAGATGCTGGAAGATTAATTTCAGATAGGTGTTACGGAGTCCAGAGGACTATATAATGACATGAGTTTTGTTCCATTATTTTCGCTAACAAAAAAGGACCCCAATGGTGGTAGCTTTGCTTCGAGTTTGCTTCATTCCTTCATGTTTGAAGAACAAAATCCAAATCCGATTAATTTAGAAGACATAAAGTTAACACAAAATAATTAGGTGGTCAAGGGTCCTGCTGGGCGTATAGCATGTTACGGAGCGTGGAAGGGATGAGCTGGTAAAAGGCAGCGGGATCCCACAAAACCGGTCGACTGACGCATGTGTCAAAGCTTGATCGAGGTCTAAGTCCAACACTGGACAAAAATGATTATTACATTCTGCTGTTCTGTTCTGTCGACTTGTTCAGAGCTGAAATCTGTATAAAGTCTTTTGCTTTGTTTTTAAAATAAAAAATATCATCCCTCATTTCTTAAATGAACTCGACTACCTTTGGCAAAAAATGCTTCGGTTAAAGATTAAGGTTGTTTATAAATCCAGACAACCTACTTTTCTTTTATAAGAAACCTTTTGTACTAAACTAGACCTGTTCCAAAAACAAAAGAATAAAAGGATCATGTTTCCTCGAAACACGGAAACTGCGGCATCGAGAACCGGTCATGTGCTTAACGATCAGAACGGAATCTTTGCTACTCTTATCTAGAAATACAAAGCAAATAATTATGTATGTATCTGTATAACTGAGAAAGTAGATATAGTGTCTTCTTCTTTTTTTGGTGCCTCTCAAAGGTTCGGCGGAATTATCTTTTTCGTCTGTGCCAGGCCAAAAGTGGCGACCACCAGGAAAAAGGCAATGAAGGCCGACTAGTCCCGGTAAATCGATTCAACTGTCTTGGACTCCGAAACAAAATTGATCAGAAAAGAACGGCGACAGATGCACCTCAGCAGCATTTTTGCCTTCAGTCCATTGGCGAATATTCCTTGAACCAGTACTTTTTTCTTCGGCTAACACCGCGTTTCCATGAGGTACTTTGCCCACAGTAACTGAAATAAAGAAAATAAGTCTGCCAAAAAGTCTATATCCAAACAGAATCTATTTGGGAAAGTGTCCACATCGTGAATTAGACGGGAACAGCCGCAGGGCGTCGTTGACGCAATCACACTGAACTAAATCACTGTGACTAGAGCGCTTTAGGGCCACGGGAATACTGGAAGAATTTGCAAAAGGCATACTCTTAACAACACTTAAAACATTGTACAAGGTTGTACTAGTATTCGCTTGCAGCTTGGACATGAGACAATCGAAGATCTGTCACTGTCAGTGATGACTTACAGCTATACGGAAGATGCAGCGTTTGAAGGCCACCCAGAAGGCGGACCGATGAGTTGGAATCCGTTGTGCTGGATGTGAGATGCATACAACCTGTTAATGTGGCGACACTGAAGATGTCCTCTGCTGCAGCGCTGAACTCTGGTCGCCCACAATGCGTTGTAGCAGAAAGCTCAGCCAAGAGGCATTACTTGGCTGCATACATACGGAATTTTCCGTAATTGTCATATTCGTATAATTTAATTCAGAAAATAATGCGCAAATTCTCTGGAGTTCTGATGTTAAAAGAATACTGCAGAATAGAATGTCACTATTTTCTTAGATTAATCAATTATGTTTTGTTTACTCGTCCGCCTATTTTTTCTGATTTATTTCTTTGCGGATTTCAAGACAGTCAAATCGTTTCTCCGGGACTGTTCGAATTTCATGGCCTGGACGTTTTTCTGAAGATTTCCACTGGAGATTTTGGCTCTGAGGACTTGCAGTGGTTGGAAATAGTGTGACGAGCTTATCTATATCTATATCTTTCAAGATCAATGCCTAACACAGAAGATTTACTCAAGTAAATCTTCTGTGTTAGGCACAGAGAGAGACACAGAAGATTTACTCAAGTAAATCTTCTGTGTTATTTTGTACTGTGACACAGCGCTTTAGGGCTGTGAATATTTAAAAAGCCCCGCTGTGTATGGCCGCGGTCTAATACTGTGAAGAACGGAACGTATTTGCTGATGGAAACTATGTGTGATGGTCAGGGAATAGAAGGGGGGCTACTTAATGTACGTTGAATGGTTTCAGTATACTACTGGGTCCGAGTTGTGTAGTCTGACTTTTTAAAGTTTCATATGCTGTTTGATCATAAGCAATATGTTTGTAAATATCTGATTGTGGGCTAATTAAATCTATACTAAATATAACCTTTAAACCTACTAATAGTATAAATGCTAAAGTTTGGATGGATGGATGTTGACTCAATCACGTCAGAACAGCTGAACGGATCTTGGAAATTTGGCACAGAGGTAGAATATTGTTTTGGATAACACATACTTTTTATCCCGGGAGTATGTCCCCTTGAGCGAAGCCGCGGGCGGCAGCTAGTAATATTAGAAATGTCAAAGTTTGTATGTTTGTTACTCAATTATTCAGAACGGCTGAAGAAAATTGTTTGAATTTCCTTATTTTTACTTCGTGATGGACCAGCTCTTGACCTACTTGCTTGATGGAAGTCAGTGATCATCAGTCACTCCATCGGTCCATAAGTCTATTGGTCCATTGGGACATTGTTCGTTCTATTGAAGACGACATTTACCGATTTCAAAGCTGCAGCTTTGAAGGCTGATAGGTTATTAATATACCGAAATCACACACGCTGTCACACTTAAACTGCGCGTAGAATAAATGAATCCCATCCTAATGAGGCCTCATTCAGATTATTTATAACCATCATAAGCATGCCTCAAGTTGGGATGTTGCCGATCATATCAGTTGATCATAGACACAATGGTCGATGAGGCCGAAATTGAGTGGCGACTGCGTACGGAAGACGCAGCGTTGGAAGGCTGCCCTATGGCCTATGGATGTGAGACGCACAGGAATGGTTGTTGTGGCGACACTTGGGGGAGGCCTATGTCCAGCAGTGGACGTCTTTCGGCTGATATGATGATGATGATGATGATAGGCACTATCATTAATTTAACTGTCAGCATTATTCAGAATAAATATTCAGAAACCAACTGCTAACATCACTATCCATACCATATCCTTCATTTCAGCCGTCAATGATCGACCCCATATAACACCACTCGAGAAATTGTAGCAAAGAACATGGAATATCAATCTACATAATAAGTATCGCAGACATTTTTTATCTTACTCGGTAAACAAAACAACAGACTGTTTCCTTGTTTATCGTGTCGCATATAAGTCGTGTGTGGCACGAGAAAACACTCACGCTTTTGTCTTGTCGTGTATGGGGGAGACATTATGGCGAGATTATTTTTTATATGTCGTGAAAAGAGGTTGTGTAGTGTCGTGCTGTAAATGTTGTGATGTAGAATGAGCTAAGTTTTTTAAAGGTTTTTTTTCTGTTTTCTTTAATAACATTTTGGAGCGGGTAAAAGGAGTGAATCAATACAAAACTTTGATTTTTATTTTCACTTTAGTAAATTTATCTATTGGTTTCTAATAAATCATCGAAATTAAATACTTAAATGCTGCAAATAATGCCTATTTAATAAACTAGTATCACTTATTTAAAAAACTTGATAATCCCCTTCAACGTTTTGTTTGTATTCACCCCGGTATGTCTATTCACCCCGCTTTACTATTTCTGTGTAAAGTTTTAGATCTTAAGAAACATTCGCACTTTCGCACTTCACGTAAAAAGAAAAGTCATTTTCAGAATGAAACATTCCCTACTATAAAAACCTCATTTGTCTAAATCGATCCCCCCGTTTAGGCTCTATAAAAAAACATACATACTTAACCTCGCATTAACACACTACCCTCTTTCGTATCAAAAGGGTAGTAAAAAGGGTCTTACTTACAAAAGATACGGAGATATCGTCTTTTAGTAATCCACTCCGTTTGACACTCACGATCGCGTGTGATTCGCAGCATCTGTTACAAGTACGCTTGACGACTTATCAAGCTTAAAGTCTAGTATAACATGACCTCTCACTATAAAATTTTGTCTTTGCAGAGTCTATGTTGTTTATTTTGTCATGCTCTTCTCAGATATCCGTCAGGTAGGAAATGCAATTTAATTTTTAAAATATTGGCCAAAAAATTTTTCGTGTATAAGTGTCTAAAAAGATCTATCTACTCATAGAAATAATCTAATTATTTTTCGGACATAAGGCTCTCCTCATCTGTATGACATCGGGACGAGCTGGAAAAAACAAACGCCCACCGGTCCACATTAGCCCTGGATCGAGCTAAAAGATATAAGTAGCAGTAGCAGTTATCAGTTGTAAAGCTAATATTTGCTGAAGTGAAAATAAAGGAGTGCAAATCCCTGTCTCAAGAGAACCAAGGTTACCGACATAGCCCGAAGGATCGCCAAACTGAAGTGGCAGTCGTCAGGGCTCATTGCTCGCACAACAGATCGACGTATCAAAGACGCAGGGTTGAAAGGCCTCCCACTAGTTGGATTGACAACCTGGTGAGAGTCGTGGGTAGCCGATGGATGCGAGACGCACAGGACCGGTTGTTGTGGTGACACTTGGGGGAGGCTTATGTCCAGCAGTGGACGTCTTTCGGCTGATGTGATGATGATGATGATTTATCTCTGCCGGAACCTGTGTGACAACCTAGAGGTCTTGAAAGTCAAGAGTGAATAGGTGACTTCCAGGCAAGCATGCCTTATCGTCGACCACATCGTCGCTTTGCATCAGGTGGAGATTGTGTCTCAAACGTGTGCCTAAAAAAAGGGGCAAGAGTTTTTACCCCACGAGATCAGCTTAAACTGGAAATGTAAGATTCAAATGTAGTTGTATGTACGTCGCGTCTCGTAAAAGTCAATTTAGCGGAAAAGGGTTATTAGGAGGCAGACACGCTAATGTACGCGAGAGATATTAAAAGTAATTGCTGCGTAAGTAATCCTTGGATTATGGGCG